>JARJEC010121662.1:0-23043 GCA_030264575.1 Tachinus sp. AB-2021
AATTTGTGGGCCCCGAATGGGGTTTTACGCCGTCGTAATATATTGGATTAACTAGTGGCTCAGCCGAGAACTTAATTAATCGTATTTAATTTTTATATGCATATGTGTATGCTCAACTTCTGAGGTATTTATAAACTGTTTCTCGGCTGATTTTAAATTCGCGCGCTAAGTCGCTTTTGCGTTCTCCACTGGCGGCCCGCATCCTAAGTTCAAGGGCTTGGCTAGCCTTAAGAGCTTTTTTGCGCCCCTTATAAACTCCGCGCCGCTTGGCCAGTTCTATCCCTTCCCGTTGCCTCTCGCGGATCAAGGCCCTTTCAAATTCAGCGAAAGCCCCCATCACCGACAATAAAAGTCGGGCCATGGGGGAATCGTCGCCGGTAAAAGACAAGCCTTCCTTTATAAATTCCAAACGCACCCCCCTTTCGGTGAGTCCATCCACCAAGCAGCGCAGATCGTCTAGGTTGCGAGCTAGGCGGTCTAGACTATGTACCACCACTGTATCACCTTGGCGGACATATTTGAGTAAATTTTCCAATTCAGGGCGCTGGGTATCTTTACCTGAAGCTTTATCGATGAAAGTACGGTCGCAAACTAAAGCCTCAAGCTGCCGCTCGGGGTTTTGTTCAAAGCTGCTTACTCTTATGTAACCTATTTTTTGTCCGTTCATAAATCTCTCTTGTCTGAGGAGACATTCACTTTTCGGCCGAGACCTCAGCAAATAGAAAACATTGCGGCGGAGCAAGGCCCTTTGGGGGCAATGTGTCAATTATGAATTTATAACATCTATTGACATGTGTCAATAAAGAAATAAAACAATGCTATTTTGACGCTTTTCTGCTGAGGATGAGTGTCAAATTGAGGTATAGGCTATTTTAAGGTGATGAGCTTATACACTTGCTAATCCTTGTGGCTACGCAAGGCCCCTTTCGGGGCAGGGTAAGCAAGCGTCTCATCTTAAATTTAAGATGAGTATCAGATGAATTAGGGCTTTTCTTGCAAGTTGATATTTTCTTACTTTCATTATACTATTGGTTTGAAAATATCAATGCCCCAAAGGGGCCCAGATGTGAATCATTTCTATTGAATGAAAGACTTCCGCATTCAGAGCGGAGCAGCTTTATTATACCCGCCTATACATAAATCAGGATCAGACCGTTTAATATGCGCTATTTTTTTCAATTGCTGATAAAAATATTTTTCAGAATTATTGCTTTTTTTGTACCCAGTAAAACCGAGCGTCACCGACTGCGGGATTGGGGCAATTGCATGGCTTTATATTTGAGTGAGCGCTTTAGCCACCAAGAGATAAAAAATAAAGAACTAGCCGCCCCAGAAAATTTTAAGCTTCTGCTGGCAATGATGGATTTAAGCATCACCGGTAGCCCCATTGCTGCGCTGGCAGCAGTGAAGGCTGTTTTAAAAAACGGGGGGCGGGTTATGGTCGTTGCCTGCCGAGGGGGAGCTTTAGATTCGGAATTTAAACAACTGGGAGTCACAGTTCTTACCTCACAGGTTTATCACCATTATCCCAAAGCTATTAAGGAAATAGCAAAGGGCTTTGATGTGGTCTTGGTCAACACTATCCTCATGAGTTCTTGGATCGACATATTGACTCCGATGGATAAACTCATGTGGTATATTCATGAGTCTTTGGATATATCCTTGGAAATAGAAAGAAACCCCAATTTTATAAAAACTATAAATCGTTGCCCTCATCTGTATGTGGTTAGTGATCATGCCGCTTCTTTTATAAAGCCCTACAAAAAAGCCGAAATTTTGCGTCTAGGAGTAGAAGATATACGTGCAAAAATGCACTTAAGCCCTAAACAAGTCGGCGGTTCTAAGCTGCGTTTGGCCACAATAGGCAGCATCTTTAAAAGAAAAGGTCAGGATTTGATTATTGACGCTCTATGGCTTTTAAGTGAAGATTTAAAATCTCGGATAGAATTTATCCTGATGGGTTCTCCTGAAAATTGTGATGGGCATCAATTGCTTGATAATTTACCAAAGGATTTACCTATAACTGTTATAAAGACGATGTCTGATCAAAGCGCCAAATGGGATTTTTTTAATAGCGTAGATGTTTTTTGTGTTCCTTCCCGCGATGAATCCTGTTCATTGGTGCTTCTGGAAGCGTGTATGCTGGGCAAACCTTCCATCATCAGCGATCAAGTGGGGGGGAAGTATATGCTTGTGGATGGAGAAAGCGGCCTGATTTTTCGCTCGGAAGATGCCGTTGACCTAGCGCGGGCCTTGGCTTGGGTTCTTGAAAATCAAAACCGTCTTGAAGGCATGGGGCATTTGGCTCGTGCTATTTATTTGGAAAAAGCAGGTTTAGATCAGTTTGAAAATAACTTTATGAATATTTTGGGCAAATTTGTGGATATCCCTTCTCGCACATAGCTGCTTTGATGTGCTTAAAACAGCTAAGAATTAAGGCTTAATTAAATATCCTAGCCCCCAAGGGGCCTTTCTCTGCCGCAATGTCTTGAGGTCTCGACCTTGAAATAAATTTATCGCCTCCTCACCAACTCACCTGAGAAGCAATAAGCTTATTGAAATCTTGGCGGAAAAATTGTTTTGAAAAGAGTAAAAAATGCACTTTAGTTTAATAGCGCTAAATATGCTTGGTGGAGAACGGCCGCAGGCTTTTGACGATGTTATATTACCCATTTATTTTGCTTTACGCCGCCTAGGTTATGAAACGGAAATATTGCGGCATAAGATTAATCCCAGCAGCCGTAATATAATTTTTGGCTCTGCCAACGATACCGCCCTGAGCGGGTTAGATGTGCCGCCCGACAGTATTGTGCTTAATCTAGAGCAACTTGCTGCTGATAATAGTCGTTGGAATGGGCAAGCTTACCTTGAGCACCTAAAGCAATTTACAGTTTGGGATTATAGCCGCCGCAATCAGGAATATCTCTTGGCCAGAGGTATAAAATCAGATTTTTTACGTTTAGCTTATGTGCCGGAAATGACACGACTAAGCCGTGATTTTCCAGCCACTCACGACATTTTATTTTATGGATTGCCCAGCCCTAGGCGGCAGGCGATTTTAGATGAACTAGGCTTAAAGGCAAAAGTGTTTCAAGCAAAAAATATATTTGGGCGGGAGCGCGATGTGGCCATTGCTGCCAGCCGCTTGTATATTAATATTCACCATTATCAACCGGCCACGCTGGAAGTAGTGCGCCTCGGTTATTTATGGGCCAATTATAAGCCTGTGGTGTCGGAGCTCCGAGGCGACACTGAGATTTATTCTGGGCTGCAAGAGGCCTGCGCTTATGGTCAATATGAAAATTTGGTGGAAATAAGCCTTGAACTTTTGGCTGATGAAAAAAAACTAAAAGCTCAGGCTGAGGCAGGATTTAAAGCTTTTTCAGCTCTAAGGCTGGAAGATTGCTTAGCGGAGCTGGTAGGCCGCCGCTTGGTTTACAGTGAAGGGTTTAAGTTTACAGAGCCTTTGCCTAAATACATTCATATTGGCTCTGGGCGTGATTTTAGAAACGAAGCCTTAAATGTGGATATCAGTGAACTATGCAAGCCTGATTTGCTTTTGGATATATCAAAACCCTTAGAGCCTGATAAAAAATACCACACAGAACGTTTTGGGGAAATAGAACTTATTTTGGGAACTTTTGAAAAAATAAGCGCCTTTGAAGTCTTGGAGCATGTGGCTGACTTACCGCAAACCATGCGCAATTTTTTGGATCTGCTCAAAGAGGGAGGCTGTCTAACCGCCAGTGTCCCCTATGACCTGTCACACGGAGCTTGGCAGGATCCGACTCATGTGCGGGGTTTTAATGAAAATAGTTGGCTTTATTATACTGATTGGGCTTGGTATTTGGGCTGGCGCGATTACTGCTTTAAGCAGGAAAAAATATCGTTTTTACTATCTAATATAGGCAAAAAAATGTTAAGAAAGTTTGCCTCTTATGAGAAAATTCTTAGAACGCCCAGAGCAGTGGAAAGTATGCAGCTTGTTTTATCTAAACGCCCAACAACAGAAAAAGAAAAACAAGAGCATGACCGGATGTTTAGAAATGTCGCTCTGTATCCCGTGCGCAACTGGTCTAGTTTTGATGAAGAGCTTAATGGGGTTAAAAATAATGAATTTTTTTCCAGTTCAAAAGCTTGGTATCAGGCCCTGTTTAAGCTCCTCGCTTACAATATGCATTATTATTTTTATAAAACTATGGGTAAGCTGGGGATTTGCCATCACAAAAAAAAGTTTTGGAAAAATAAACGAAATCGTCTGCGTTTCACTTTGTTCGGACATTAATTAGATGTAAAGTCCCATCAAAGAAGGCTCAGCCAGCGTCTTTTTTGTGATGGCTCATTGTTCCTTGGAAATTGTGGGTATCCATGTCCATAATGCGCCAAGTATTAATTATTATTATTTTCGTTTAAAAAAACGGGTGAAAAAATTTAAAAATTTAAAATTATTGAATGTTTTTTGATCGGCTTTATATAAGTCGCTTATTTGTTCAAAATGATTCAAAATAATTTTTAATGAAAAAGCTAGGCGGGTATCAGGGCTGTTGTCTGTATAACGCAATCGCAGATCTTTAACAAAGCTGCTTTCAAAATCAGCTTTAGAGCTTAATATCTCTTCTGCTAAGTTGTTTTTTACCAAAGCGTATTCTAAAGATAGCTGCCTTAAATTCTCAGGCCCAAGCAAGCCCTTTTGTAGTATTGTTTCATATATAATTCCCTGGTGAAATCCAAGGTTAGGATCATCATTTTTATACTTATGATCAAGACGAGCAGGAACTATTTTGCTCAACATCTGTAAAGATGAGCGCACCGGATAATGGGCCAAAAACAGTTTGTCGTGCATAAGAATCTCAAAATTTTCATCTGGTTTAACTGCATAATCTAGCTGGTGTACACCACGACCGACCACAGCTCCATATTGTTCATAGATATTTTTGCTAACTATGGGTTTTAGAAATTTTTCAAATTGAGGCTCCCGAAAGCTGCGATAAGATGATGGCACAAATTCACCATCTTCAGGCGCTCTTTCATAAATAGCTGTGCGCCAAGGCACATGATATTCCTTATTGGCTTTAAGTTTGACCAGCTCTTCTCTAGGATTCCCCCCCCCCACTTGGCATAAAAACTCATCTGGATCCAATGGAAATACCACTTCCGCCTTCATGCTTTTAAAGGCGAAATCAGATAAAGCAGCCTTATAAGTTTTTGCCGTTGGATGCGGTTGCAAATCTGTAATTAAATGGATGGGGAGTCCCTCGATTATTAGGCGGCGGATAATTTCCGTTGATCCATCCACGCTGTTTCGGTCATACAAGACTAAGGCATCGAAAATAGCACAGTGATAGCGGCAAAAAGATTCTATAATATCGCTTTCGTTATAAACGCAGGCGACTGCTACAATTTGTTTTGGGTTTTCAAAATACATTTTTTCAAAAAATGAGAGATTTGAAGAAAGAGAACCAAGTCCCATGCCCTCTTTTTGCATATCATTCCAAAACATGCGCGAGGTTTCTTCATACTTTATTTTATGATTTAAGTCATCTATCATTTGCTCTATTGAAAAATTTGCTTCATCAAAGCCCCATGCAGCCGGATCTTCATTGTAAACCATCAATCCTATCATGGTAAGATAACAATTGTGGCAATTACAGCAATTGGTGCCGGTATCTGAAGCGCAAACCTTCAATCGCACTTGCCAACTTGTTTCTTGCTTTGTTTTGACAATACTTTTTACTTTCTTTTGTCTGATTACTTCATAAGCGTGATGAACTACTCGACAGTTACCAAAGCGAAGGCGTTCTTCTATGGTGGGGTCAGAGCCCCAAGGCAGCCGCCCTTTTTCGCGCAAAGTAAACGAAGAGGCAAAGTATATGACCGATAGACCCAGTTGATCAAGCAGCGGAGCTAAAAGAGAAACGCAGGCTGCCCCATGGGAAAATCCAGGCCACCACCAAGTTGATATAGTTTGACATATGTGCTTATTAAGGGCGAATTCATCAAAAGCGACACGTAAATTACTTTTAATCAATAAATAAGGCAAATTGAAATGTGAAGCCGTCTGTAGGGTATTTTGTTTCATTTTTTCCCAGCCTTGGGCTGCGGTCACTTCTAGATCGGCCCCCCAGATGGTGGCAAGTGTGGGAGATTTATTAATGTTTTCTATAAGCGTATAGGTGGAATCAACTCCACCACTATAAAAAACAGCAGTTTGCCCTTCCTCTAATTTAGGTGGTTTAGTTCCCAGCAGTTTTTGTACATGCAGGCGCCCATTAAATTCTAGGGCGGGATACATATCTTTGAAGCCTTGTTTCATTTCTTGGATACTTTGGTGAAATGAAGCGTCCAAAATATCTACATATACATCAAAAAGCCAGGATAATAATAAAAATCCACTACCTAACCAGGTGCAGGTTGCCATAGCGTGCGCACGTTCATTTCCAAACTTCATATTGACTCCTTCGTATTCAATATGAAGTTTTCTTTTAATGTATTGAGCGCACACGCCCGTTGCCGAATGTTTAAATTCAAGGCTATTGTCTTTAAATAAA
Source organism: Tachinus sp. AB-2021 (assembly GCA_030264575.1). Lineage (NCBI taxonomy): Eukaryota > Metazoa > Arthropoda > Insecta > Coleoptera > Staphylinidae > Tachinus > Tachinus sp. AB-2021. The sequence continues at coordinate 6,549 of JARJEC010121662.1, forward strand.
ATTTCATTTAAATAGATGGCGTTCATAATTATTTTTTTGGCTGATTTTTAGATGGCGTACAGCAAGGTTTTGCTATCGCACAAAATTTGTTTTTGACGTAGATAAAATTTATATCCGACTTGGGTATCCATAAGATATTTGGGGATGCCAAGCAGATCCTCATGGCTAGACCCATAATCCAAAACCACAGCCGGTTTATGGCGTTTGATACTTTCGTAAGCCCCTTCCAGTACCATTAAATCAGCAGCCATGGCATTGGTTTTTATAATGCTCACCGGACGTCCTTGAATAATATTATCAATTGTATCCATACTTATTTCAGTGCTTTTGGGCTTTGAGAGGCCATTTTCTACCTCCATCATGTAATGTCTATCCATCATCGTAGCCGGAGATTTAAAGATATTGGCGTTAAAGGCACCCTCTCCGCTCATGGAGTGAAAGTTTAGAATACATTTTTTATTATAAACACCTGTTTTATATAAACTTACGTTTGCCCATTGTTTGTTATGTACCAGAGTTTTCAGACAGCTAAAATTTTCTTCGTCAGGTTCAATGGCGAGCATAGCTTTATATTGGCCGTTACAATAGTCATGAAACATTTGTAAAGTATCCCCAGTAAAAGCTCCTACGTCCAAATAAATATGCTGGCCGTGATTTGGCATTAGTTTAATATCAAAAAAACCACTGTCGTATAAATGGGTTTGCAGAGGAAGGGCATTGCCAGTGCATTTATAATATAAATTTTTTACAAAAATTTCTTTTGATTGTACATCAATTAAGTTTTTGTAAAAATTTCTATAAAAGGACTTATTTTCCATGAGAACTTGTGGGTTATAAAATTTATAATCCAGCTTGAAGGGAACACAGAAATGAAAAATAAGATTTTTTTCTCCCAGTTTTTTTAAATCTTGCTCTATTTGCACGGCCTTTTCAGGAGTGGTAGTTATCAGAATAATATATTGTCCATATTTTTTTAGATCATGATAAGCAAGACAATCCAAGCCTTCAAAAAGCTTGGATTGAAGGCTTGGATTGTTATCACAAAAGCATAGGGGTTGAATCCCTTTCTGTTTTAAAGTTGCCAAAGCAGCTTTGCCTTTGCCGCCGGCCCCAAACAAAATTACTGGCTTTGAGCTCTGTTCAAGCTTTTGCCAAAAATTTTTTACTCTTCTCGTCAGGAGAGTAAAAATATTGTTATCCCAATCATTTCCACAGCAAGTCATAAATCTGCCCGCTTGCTTGAAGGTATGCCGCTTAGAAAATTTTCAGCCGCCAAGCAATAAAATTGCTTGGGTTTTTTTATTTTCTTGAAAATTTCTTTAGCAGACATAACCGCACCAGAGGCGATAACTATTACATATAAATCATCATCACCTGTTAATATATCAGGATTTTGAGGTGTGAGACCACAAAAAATATCTTTTTCAAAACTGTCTATTACTGTTTCCAAGCGGGCAAAAGGGTAATGGCATTCGATATGCCTAAGCCAAACCTCAGCTGCGGAGGTCAGCCCCCAAAGGGCGTAGCGTATTGGCCGACCATCATGCCAATGGCTTTCAGCAAAGCGATCTAACGCAGCCGTATTTTCATGTAGGGCTTTTTTACTTAAAGTATATAATTTTTTAGGGCGATCCTGAAAAAAAGCATTTATTTCTTTTTGAAGTGTTTCTGTCTTAAAATCTCCTAAAATATGTTTTTTAGCCAATTCTCTGATGGAAGCCTTGGTACTTTCATATTGGGGACATATCGGCTCCCATTGAATTCGGTCAAAGTGTTCAGGGGTGTAAAGTGGTGTCAATTTTTCAAGCCAACTATAGCGGTAATCGGGGATATCCATAGCTAAAATTACGGGTATGCCCATGGCCAAGCAAGGGGCGGCGGCATGAAGCCGAGAAGTTACTACCAAGCGGGCCTGCTCTCTATATTCTTGATATTGTTCTCTGACAAATTGATTGACCCAGTTGATATTTTCCATCATTTCGCGAGGCACATAGTATTGATGGGTTTTAAATACGCACTTGTCAAAAAGATTTTTTGGAATGTGATTGCTTAGTGATTCTGGGGCGTCTACAAAATATACTTTATCCGCTTTTTGAGATTGCTCAGCGTTTCTTCTCTCTAGGGTTGCCGTAAGGCAGCCGTTTAGATAAGCTGGTATACCGTGCTCAGACAGGTATGACAGAGTATATTCATCTCGGCAACCTATGGGTGAAAAACGCTGCAAATAGTCAATGTTGTGTTGATTATCGAATAGAGTATCTCGGAATGAAGCATCATTTAAAGTAGCTAAGGTGACGGCTAGAAAAACAGGACGAATTTTATCAGAAATTTTTATTTTGCCGTTTACATAATAGTGGTCATAAATAAGGCCAAAATTCAAGGGTAAAGTTAGAGTTTCACCGTGCCCCAAAGTGGTATTACATAGACTTAATGCCTTAGGTTCGCTAACCTCTCGGCTGGGAAGTGAATTTATCACCTCCTCACCGTCATAGTCTTTTATTTCACTTAAATGTATGGGTAAGACTCGATCTTCCACAATACCTAGCTCATCATACAAGCTTTGTATCATGAGCATTTGTAAAGGGTCGCCTATGTTGAGCATTGATGTTTGACTGTTCCCCAGCGAAGACACCATTGGGTGTAAGTTGCCGTATTGCATATAATTTCCCGTAGTTGAATAATTACCGTAAATGCCCTTATTAATTTTTTTTAAGTTCAATTAAATTTTTTATATCAATAACCGTCAAAAAGTTTTCAGGCACGAGATCTTCAGGTTCAAGTTCAATATCAAAGATAGCCTCAATTTCAGCAACTAAAACCATCAGGGCCAGAGAGTCAAGAATGCCCTGCTCCAAAAGATTTGTGTCTTCTCTCACACCATCGTGATAGGGTTTGATATCGTTTATAATATCTATTATCCGGCTTGTCATCTATATTATATCCCAGACGATAAAAGTTTACGGTCTATTTTACCGTTGCCAGTCAGGGGCAGTTTATCTAAAATGTTTATTTTTGACGGTAGCATATATTGGGGAACCCGATTATTCAATTCACTATAAATCATTTTTTCACTTAATCTAGGCAAACAGGAACAAAATAGAATAATTTTTTTGTTTTTATCATCATAAAGTACGCAGCCTTCTTTAAGCCCATCAATGGCCAGAGCTGCGGTTTCTATTTCGCCAAGCTCTATTCTGTGGCCCATATGTTTTATTTGGAAATCTTTACGGCAGACATAAATAATTTCACCACGTTCGTTATAGCGCACGAGGTCACCAGTTCTATAAATGAGATCACGATATTTATCGTGCAGTGGATTTTGTATGAAAACTGCATTGCTTTTTTCCTTATCCCCATAATAGCCAGCTGAAAGGCTGCTGCCCCTTACGCAAAGTTCCCCCAATTCATCTCCCTTAACTAGAGTATTTTGTTCATTGAGCACTAAAATATCGGTGTTGGCGCAGGGAAAACCGATAGGCAATGATTCCTCTTCACTGAAGTTTCGATCAATAATATAATAAGTGCAAACATCGGTGATTTCTGTAGGACCATACAGGTTAGCGAAAAGCGCAGCCGGACAGGCCTCTTTCCATGTATTAAGAGTTTTTACTGGCATGACCTCACCGCAAAAAAGTATTTTTTCCAAGGCCGACGGCTTTTCTTTGGCTAAGACTCCGCTGGCGGCCACATTGCTCATGGCCGATGGGACCCAAAAAATAGTATTTATTTTTTCAGAGCTAAGATAATCTAAAAGCTTTTTGGGAAAAATAAAAAGATGCTCAGGAATTATAATCATGGTTGCACCATGTTTTAAGCTTGAATAAATATCTAAAATAGAATTATCGAAATAAAAAGGCGCTTGATTGCCAAAAATAGTTTGTTGGTTGAAATTAAAGGTTTTTGTTAGCCATTGAGTATAATCAAGCACTGCTCTATGGTTTATAACCACACCTTTGGGTAAGCCTGTGGAACCGGAAGTGAACAAAACATACAATGGGTCGGTATCTATTTTTTTGGCTAAGATGCGGTCTATGACTCCATAGTCACCATCGGTGGCATAATCCATGTTTACCACCGCAACGGAAGTGGGGGTAAACTCTTTCGCTTTTTTTTCATAAGCGGAACCGATGACCACCGCCGCAGGTTCAAGTATTGAAAAAATATTTTCAATTCGTTGAACTGGGCTTCCCACCTCAATAGGCACATAATAATTTCCGCTGCCGACAATGCCCATGAAAGCAACTATGGCTTCTACACCTTTGGGCAAAAAAACCGCCACCGGTCTATTGGTTTCACCATTGACGGCTTTAGTAATGGCTAGCGCTAAGCGGCGGCTTTGCCCATAAAGTTCAGCAAAAGTTATAGAGCTTTTGCCATCCTTGATAGCGGTATGCTCTGGGTGTCTTTGGGCCGCCTCAATCAGATATTGAAAAACATTATTTGTCATATTCAGAGTCGCTTATAATTAATTTGTTTACTAGTTTTATGGTGAGGAAGCTTTACTGCCCAGCCGAAACATCAAATCTAAGATATAGCGGCTTCAAAAGGCCCTTTCCAGGGAACTGTGAAGCCGCTTGAGCATATGCATAATGATTATTTCCCGCCCGTCATGATTGGCAGTTTCATCAATGGTTGTAGGCGCAGCAAAGTGAGTATCAGGCAAGATAAAACTTAAATCCAAAGCCTCAATACCGCATTTTTCTATTATTATTTTCATATTTTTTAGATTCCTTTGATATCTGGCTATGAAGTCATCACCGCATATTTTTTCAGCATACATATAATTGACGGGGGGGATGAAAGGAATTACTTTTATGGAATTTTCTTTAGCCAGAGTGATAATTTTAAACATATATTCCATATCTTCAGTGTTTTCGCGCAGCCTATACATATAGTTCATTTTCAGCACCAAACGGGCATTGGCGTGCTCATCCGCTGCTGAGACTGCGGCTGAAGAAACATCGGCAATCAACTGTCGGCTACGTTCTTCTGTAAGCTGGGCGTACTCCTGCTTTTCAAGGTTCTCAGGGTCTAAGTGTTTTATTTTTTCAAAAAGCGGAGCATGCTGAGTTCTGGGCAAGAGATGGTGGCGGCCGGTAAAAATTTCAAAATTAACCATTAAAAATAAAATAGAAGGTTTGAGGCCCAGCTCCAATTGCCACTTAAAAATATTGTAATAAGAACGCATACCCATTCCGTGCATAGCCAGAAGTTTTGTCCGGTCTGCACCGAGTTTATTTTTGAGCATGACTCCTAAGCTGTCGGTTTTATTATCATATAAAGAAATTTGCGATAAACCGCAATCCCCTAAAAACAAGTATTCAATGGGCTCAGGATTGGCAAAGTCGTGAGCATAGCGCTCATACTCGCTAGTCTGAACTGCAAAAAAATCAAAATTATTCCGCCACCCATGGGCAGTCAATTGATTTTTTATTGTGCCCCAGTTTTCTACCGAAATTATAATGACGCTGCGCCCTTTTTCTTTTTCCAAAGTCTGAGGTGATTTAATGGGGTGAGAGTTGATGAAGCCCCCCCACTTGTCTTGATTATTGTCGACGAAGCTGAAATCCGCATACCCCAGATTTTCTAAAATAGCGGCGAAAAGAGATCCTCGGATACCAGCACCGAATACTATTATCCTTTTACCGAAAAACAGCGCTGCGTTTTGTTTTAACAAATCATCCAGCTCTTTAAAATCTTCATAAGCCATAGCCGTCACTGGCCAGGCAAAGTTAAGCTCCTGGGCCATCAATTTTTCTCCATACGCCGTAAAATGTCGTCACGGTAATGGTCGATCATATCTTCCTCGGTCATTATTGAATTTTGAGAAATATAACAGTCAACGCAGTCGCTCAGACTTTTGCGCCCAGCCTTTAAGTGCTTTATTAAAAAATCTTTTCTTTGAGGACTGTTCCAACAGTCAAGCAGACTATGATTATAGACGTTTCCTAAACTAAATGATATCTCAGGTTGAGTGCAGGGATAGATATCTCCATTGGGTGAAATCAGCAGGCTATAGAAAGCAAGAGAACAACAATCTTGATAAGGAATAATTTTATTAAACTTATTAATTTGCATGCTGGGGGGGCTCTCTTGCCCTTTCCACAAAGGTAAATCTTTTTCTATAAAAATTTTGTCGGCCACAGTTGAAAAAATCTCTATAAATGTGGACTCTTCCCCCAGAGATAGGCAGGTATCTACAATTTTAGCATATATCATTGTATTTTGTTTTCGCTTGTAGAGGTGGCCCAGATTATGGATAAAACGCTCAAAATCAATCTTAATATTGGCGTTTTCAAGGTATTTTTCAGAATTAACTCCCTGAATGGACAAAATAATACGGTCAATACCCGAATCAGCCAGTTCATTGGCGAATTTTTCATCAAGCAATGAGCCATTAGTATGAATTTCAATGGGGCAAGTTAGACCTTTTTCTTTAATATACTTAACCATTTGCGGAAGCTTACGGTTGATCAGTGGCTCACCATGACCAGAGAGGGAAATCTTTTTTATTGAAGTGGTAAAATTTAGAATTTGATCAACTGCTTTGCTAAAAGTATCCCAATTCATAAGCTTATTATTCATAGCATAAGAACTGGGCGAGCCAGTACCTGTTCCTCGAAAACAGTATGAACATTTAAAATTACAAAGCTCGCTGGCATCAATAAGAATCAGATATGGAGCCTTAAGTGGAAGTTCGCATCCTAAAACACGCCTTCCAGCTATATAGGAGGGTGAAAAATTTTCACCCTTTGTAGCTTTGTCTTGTTTTTGGTATGGCATATAAAACCGTTTCAATGTCGTCAAGGGTATAATGTCGTAAATAAAAAACATAATCGGGGCAAATACTCAGTATATATTGAGGAATATCCAAAATATCTTCAAATTTATGATATACCGATATAGCTAAAATCGGCTGATGGACCTTAATAGTATTTTGAGCTCCATATAAAGCCGCCAGCTCACTTCCTTCAATATCCATTTTGATGAAGCTAGCTGCTTCACCGGCCAGCACGTCATCCAGAGGGCGAAGGCGGATTGTCGTTTCTCCGGCGGTGCTGAAGTGAGCCTTGCTGTCGTTGGAGGCTGAAAAGCTAGCCAATTCGTCTTTATCACCCAACCCAGTGTCAAGATAAACAATTTTATCGGACGCACCCGATAAATGTTTTTCTATATTTTGCTGCGTTTTTAGCATGTTTTGATAATCAGGTTCACATACATATATTTTATCAAAGCGGCCACCACTCCATTGGATAAAATCCACGGAAGTCATGCCATTATAAGCACCGGCGTCAACAAAAATTTCAGCCTGAGAATGTGGAAGCAAAGAATCAAAATATTGATGACCACTGGGGGCTATTATCAGATCTGCTTGGAATTTTTGTTTGCGAAGTTGTCTGACTATTTCAGGGGCATAAACTGTAGGAATAAGCACTGGCAAATCACGGTATTCAGAAAAAAGTTTAAGCGGGGCAACAATCGGCTTATCACCAATCATAGTTCCTTGTTTTCTGGGGTCGTTATCACAAAAACAAGCGACAGGAAGCTTAAAGTCAGCTATAAACCTCAACGCCATGCTTCCCGCCCCAAAAACAACACACGGTTTGCTGGTGCGCCCCATAGCATAATCAATCAATTTATGAACATTACTAATTTCATCCAGACAGCAAAGCATGTTCACAATATGGCGTCTGTCTTGCGATAGGCTGTAAGCCAGTCGGTGGCAAAAAATACGGGCGGACAAGCCATCGCCGAAAGCATTATATATTTTCTGTATTTTATTGAACATGAGGTTTTATATAGATATCCATGTATTTTCGTTCAAAATCTTCTAAATATGGGCTATTATAAAATTTTTCGAAATTTTCAATCAGGCAGCTCCGAGCGTAATCAAGCTGCGTACCGCAATGAAGCAGCTCATTTTTAATAATTTTATTACACATGGAAATCATATATGACCACTCACTGTAAAGAGCGTAGTCAGCAATCTTCGGCAATTTTTCGCTTATATATTCCGTACGTTCTCGAAAAGCCTGGTAATATTCATCAAGCTGCTGGGGTGTCAATAGCAGATCATTTTGGGTAAAATCTGAATTATTGCCAGTATGACGATAAAAGTGGTATTTGGGCACACCTTGGGCCACCACTTTTTTAGCCTCGGCAAAGAGTTTGTAAATAACAAAAATATCATCATAGTCACCATGCTCAACATAGCTTATATCGTTAAAAAGTTTGCGTTTAAAAAGTTTACAGGGATTGCTGGAGTTGATGCGCTTGCGCTTTAAAATCTCCACCACTGCTTCTTCTGCAGTCATGATCAAAAGTTTGTCAAAAATTTGATTTGGTAAAATCTCGTCATTTTCAATCTTAGTTGATCCACAAACAGATATTTCCGCCTGATATTTTATGGCTTGATTAAATAAAAACTCCAGCATATCCGGATAGGCAATATCATCATCATCAATAAATTTAATAAAATCTCCAGAAGCTCTTTTAAGGCCTGCGTTGCGGCCGGAGCCTATGTTGCCGCGTTCTTTGTTTATCATAATTATGCGATTATCTTTTTCAGCATATTTTTGACAAATATTCCCGCTGTTATCTGTAGAGCCATTGTTGATGATGATAAATTCAAAGTCATCAAAAGTCTGTTTTAAAATAGATTCCACCGCTCTAGCGACCAAATCTTCACGGTTATAAGTAAGCATAATGACACTTATTTTTTTGCTCATTACTTCACTCATCCCATAATTTCCAAGGGGCTTGCCCGTTGTTCCACAATTCTTGCAACATATTTCTGTCGCGCTGTGTATCCATGCACTGCCAAAAGCCCTTATGCTTATAAACACCTAAATTTTCACTACGGCTCAAAGCTTCCAAAGGCTTGCGCTCCAACACGCAATGGTCGCCGTCTAGATAATCAAAAATGCTGGGCTCCATAACCATAAAACCAGCGTTTATCCAGCCGCCGTCTTCTTTGGGTTTCTCTCTAAAGCCAGTCACATTCCGTCCTGAGGAATCAATATCTAATATACCAAAACGCCCTTCCAACTGAACAGCGCTAAGAGTCACTATTTTATTTGACTCATTATGTCCTTGCAATAATTCTGGAATATTAATATTAGACACGCCATCGCCATAAGTTACCATAAAGCTTTCATTTTTTATATACTTATGTATCCTGCGGATGCGCCCTCCTGTTTGGGTTGTCAGACCGGTATCGACCAGAGTCACTTTCCAAGGTTCGGCTACATTGTTGTGCACCTCCAAACTGCCGCTTGAAAAATCAAAAGTTACATCTGAGCGGTGCAAGCAATAGTCAGCAAAATATTCTTTAATCATATACCCTTTATATCCACAGCAAATAATGAAATCATTAAAGCCATAATACGAATAAATTTTCATTATATGCCACAATATCGGAGCTTCACCTATTTCTATCATCGGCTTGGGCCGCAAGTGGCTTTCTTCACTAATGCGAGTCCCCATCCCTCCGGCCAGCAATACTATTTTCATGAGTCTCTCCCGCTTTAAAATATAAGGCTAGCATCTTTACAGTATTAAATAATTATTACTCAACGCCGTGAAGAAGCTTCACGGCTCAGCCGAGACCTAAGTGAATCTAAAACATCGCAACGGAGCAATAAGCCTCCAAGGCTCTGCATAATCATAATCTATTATAAAAAATTACAATATTTCTGCACAGTTTAATAAATCAATATTTTAACTTAAATCTTTCTCCACCCAAGCCGCCAAAACGGCATGCACCAATTCATTTAAGCTATGCCCGTCACTTTCGGCAATTTTTTTTAATTTCTGATGCAAGCTGGGCTGCATTAAAAGCTGCACTCTTTTGCTTCTTGTTTCCACATAAAGAGGATTTAGCTTAAGCGGTCCCCCAAGGGATTCAGGTGCTGTGCCCGTCACTTTAGGGCTCACCTCCTTGTTTGCGGTGGTGATAAAATGAAGAGCCGGATTCTCTTTAAAACTTTTAGCCATTTTTTCCCCATATACGCATATATGCATACATAGCTATATTTATATTGCCCTACCCAAGGAGCAGTAATTAAATTGACTCCTCATCCTAAAATTATAGCCAAGCGAGCCATTACCTCATCAATTACATAAGGCGGGACTGTCTCAATTTTTCGTCCGCCCCTGATCCAAGCTTATACCAACAGTTGAGCCGACTGAAAGCTTTAAAATATCAAAAACAGCCGAAGCCAAGATTAACGATCCTCCGACTTTACGCAAATAAGTGCTATGCATGCAAGTCCCCCTTTCCTTCAGTCTGTTATATTTAAATATAAGATTTTATTTTTTTTATTTTCAATATTAAGTTAGCAACTTAAACGCAATGTGACGACTTGACCTTATATATACATATCTGTATATACTTAAATTTTCAACTTTAAAAATTCTTTGACAAAAGCTCGGTAATCATCAGCGGCGTTACTCTTGGGGGAATATTTAAACAAACTCATCCTTTTGGCCTGAGCTTCACGCACCGCCACCGCCTCACGAATAGGCACCTTAAAAAGCCGAGTACCTAAAAGGCGGGCCGTTTCTTCGGCGGCTTCAGCTAAATCTCGGCTTAAAATAGAACGGGAATTGTGGCGGGTTAAAAGTATGCCCAAAATTTTTAAATCTGAATTGCAATACTGCCGCACGGCCTCAATAGTCTGGCTAAGCTGCCCGATGCCCTGCAGGCTAAAAACATCAGCCTGAGCCGGCACGACAATTCCGCTGGCAGCGCTTAAGGCATTTATAGTCAGAACACCCAAAGCTGGGGGAGTGTCGATAATGGCATAATCATAAGTTTTAGCCAAAAACCGCAATGCCTCACGCAGGCGGTATTCTTTGCCGGTAGCAGTGAAGAGGGCATCGGCTCCGGCCAAAGCCGAACTTGAGGCCACCACTTTTCCACCCGACACGGCCTGCACGGCTTCAGCCGCCGACTGAGGGTTGCTGAGCAGCTCCATCGATCCGCTTTGTTCCGCATCGGCGTTTAAGGCAAAGCTCAAATTACCTTGGGGATCAAGATCCACATATAAAACTTTTTTACCCAGCTCCGCTAAACCCGCCCCCAAAGCTAAAGCAGTCGTACTTTTGCCCACGCCTCCTTTTTGGTTGATGATGGCCACCGTTTTCATATAAACTCCACGCCTTCCAAAGGCTATCGATGCCCCGAAAGAGCCTTGCGTAGCCGCCATGTTTTAGATTAATTGAGGGCCTCAGCCTTGAAGCAAACCACCCTTATACACACATACATATACTAAGACCCGAAGGGGCATTACCCCGCCGCAATGTCTTAGATTAACTAAGGGAAGTGAATCGCCCCCACAACCCTATGATAATCTACCCTAAAAAACAAAACCTCGTCAAGCCAAAATCCTAAAGACCGCTTGCCTTAATATTTTACGGGTCTTTGCATAAATTTATAAGAAGCGTCAACGCCTAAACATATGTGTATACTCATAAGAGTATGTGTATCACTAAACTTCTTTGAAATAATTAAACATGGGATAATATTCAAAATCAACAGTTTTACCAGCCGGCCCCTGCCGATTTTTTAAAACTACCAGCTCCACTCGACGGGGATTTTTTTCTTTTTCACTCAAAGCATCAAAATCTTTTTCTCCCGCTCCTTTGAGCTGCAAACCCATTAAAACATCGCTGGAATATTCAATGGCCCCACTTTCCTTAAAAGCTTCCATAGTTACGGCCTCGCGGTAGTTGGCTCGGTTAAAGCTAGACAAGCCCAAAACCGGTATTTTATAATCACGCGATAAGCGTTTGAGTTCTAAAACATTTTTATCAATATTTTGCTTATCCGTAGCTCTCTCGGAGGCTGGGGCTAAAATCTGCAAATAATCCACCACTACCACTGGAGAGCGGCCCGTAACCCGACAGTGCTTTTCCACTTCCCGCCTCACCTGCCCTGCGCCTATATCCCCTATGCCTTCGCTGATAAAAAGCTTGTCGGCATACTTTTCATATTCCTCAATCGCCTGCCCTATAAGTTTAAGTTCAGCATCGCTGTAATGCTGATAACGGGCAGCACTGGTGATACCTCGGGCGGTCTTGGCGGCGGCACTGGAAAGGCCATTTTCTAGGGCCGCAAGCAAGCTTAGGCGAGAAATGCTTTTGGCCATCAATTCGCTGCGGGCCATTTCTAGAGAAAAAATCAAAACCTCGCGCCCGTTTTTTGCGAGTTGATCAGCCAGTTGGCTGATCAAAGTAGTTTTACCCAGTGAAGATATACCCCCAATGATATACAGTCCCTCATAGAGCCCGCCATCCAAAACCACGTCGAGTAGTGCAAAACCGGTGGGCTGGGCCGGTGTGTTCACCTGTTTGCCGATAAAACCTTTAAAAGATGAGAGATGTTGAGCGGCACAACTGTTTAAATAAATTTCTTTTTCTGTTTCAGCGACTTGGATTTCAAAAGAATTAAGAGCCAAGACAGCTTCGTGGAAGGCCCTAGAATCCCCCACAAGGGCTTCGCCAGCGTCTTTGAGGTTCCCGTATAGCCCCGGCTCAAAAAATCGCACCTGGAGGCTTTCAAGGCCCTCTGCGAGCTTGCGGGCCGCCCGACGCCCTTCGTCGTCGTTATCTAAGGCCAAGGCTAAGGGACGTTGGGGAAGTTTAAGTTTTAAAAGCTGCAAAAAAGATCCCACATTGGCTGTACTGCCTAAAGCCACAGCTGAGCCCCCAGCTTCAGCCACACACAGGGCATCTATTTCACCTTCAACTACGACCACCGGAGAGGCAGTATCTGCCCACAGAAGTTCGGCATTAAAAACGGGCGAGGCCCCCGTTTTGCGGATGCGCTTATCTTTATCGGCTTTTGAATCGGTATTACGAGCGGTAAAACTTTCAGCTCCGGTGGGGATGATGAGAGCGGCCCAATTTTCTTTGCCCGCCTTAAAGGCTGGGTCAAAGCCTAAATTGAAACGGGCACAGGTGGCGGCAGACAGGCCCCGCTTTTGAGGATAATCGCTAAAATGTAAATTGTTTTTAGCCCAGTCAATATATTTTTGCAGCCCAACCGCCCCCAGCCTCAAAGGGGCTGGGCCTAGTTTAAATACTTTAACTTCCCTGTCTTGGCCAAGAAGTGAAACCCCCGCAGTAGTGGTTTTTAGAAAATCCTTTTGCTTCCCCGAGGGAAAAATTTGGGGGGGAAATTCCAAAGCTAAAATTTGATAAGTTTTTTTAAAAAAATCGACCGGATCACTGAGATTAAATTCCGCTTTCACAATATCGAAAATATCCCAGTCCACGCCGCAGGCAAAACAGTGCACTTTATTTCGGCGGCGGTCAAAACTCATAGAAGGATTTTTATCCGCATGCTCTGGATTTAGGCAAGAAAAAAATTTGGCTGGATTTAGGCCCTTTTGTCTCAAATAATTTTCAAGTTGCTTTTTTGCTAAATCTTTCATGTTTTCCCTAAAGGTAAAAAATTTCCCAGATACTTGGGGGGTGCTTTGAAAATTATTATATCATATTTAAAAAGTGCTTATGTAAAGAGAAACGTTTCTCTTTACTTAAAACGTTTTAAAACGTTTTAAGAAGTATTAGGCTTTTTCGCCTCGTAAAACCCTTGATTTATAAGGGGTTCCCGAGGCACCTGCTCACACAACAGTATGCTTTTGCTCACACAACAGTATGCTTTTGCTCACACAACAGTATGCTTTTGCTCACACAACAGTATGCTTTTGCCATTATGCAACTAGTTTTTTAGTTGAAAATTGTCTCAAATATCACAAACCGAGCTGATTTTTTACTCTGTTTTAGGAGAAAGGGCCTTTTTGCTCACACAACAGTATGCTAACAAGACCCAAATTATTTTTGTTAATAGGGCTCTCAGGCTTTGTTAATAGTGTTTTTCATTTTTTATATCTATGTTAATAGTTGCATGGCTGCTTGTTAATAGCTTTTTTCATTTTTTTAAAAGGGGGAAAAAATATTTGCGCATCAAACAGTATGCTTTTCAGAGCTCCAAAGGGGCCTTGCATAGCCCCCCTGTTTTAGATTAACTGAGGTCTCGGCCTTGAAGCAAATTTATCGCCCCTCACCAAGTTAGGCTTGCACTCGTCTTGGGAGTAAGAGACTTCTTATCGTCCGCCTCGATTTCCTAGAATTTTGTCTCAGTGGCTTTTTTCAAAAGATGAGTTGGAAAGTTTTAATAATTTTTGAGCCAAGCTTGACTTAGCTCCCTTCATTTTAAATTTTATATAACATTCAATAAAAACTGGATAATGAAAAGCGTCTATTTGGAAATTTTCCAAAGCTTGGCCGCCCGAGTTGCAAAATTCCCAAGTGATAAAATCTTCCAAAGCTTCAAGGGCTCGATTGAAGGGGGCCATGATGCGCTGTTCAAATTGGCGGCCGCTTTCGGCTACTTCTTCGGGTGAGGGTATGTCGGGTGCGCATGATAATAAACTTTTAACGGAAATTATATTAGCTGTGCCCCCACTTTGGTTATTTTCTATAGAATGGTGCAGAGCCAACTTGCGGCCAAAATGATACGCGGCGGAGTTACGTTCATCTATTTTTAAAACAGCCATAGGATATTGCATAACATAGGCTCCGGTGAGGTAGGCGGCCATTTCTGGGGAGAAGTTGACCAAAATCTGCCCATTTTTTATACCTTGGGAGGTAATTATACGCATTTTGGCATAGTCGGCGGTTTTGCCGCCCAATGGTTCGCTCCACTCTAAAGATATATTGAACAGTATTTCTAAATCTTCGCGCACTTTTCGGCGGGCTTTGTCTTTAGACGGTTTGGTAGATGGTATACCGCAGATGCGTATATAGTCGTCCAAACCTATGGAAACGGAAGTTTTGGGCGAAGCTTGCGGGCCGGGCCTATGGGTATTGATGCTGGTTAAGGCCAGAGCGCAGATATCCAATAATTTTAGGGTTGAAACTTTTAGACCGGAGCCGGCTTGGCTGCTGTTCCATTTGTCGATGAAGACTTTTAAATCACCTTTGGTGATGGTAGCCTCGCCGGTGATCGGATTAATTTCGGCCACCGGACGACGTGAGCCCAGTTGAGCCAAACGGTTAGTGCCCGGCCCTTGAAACATGGGGTTAAAATGGGGATTAAGTTCTGGAGCCGGAGTAAAAACTTCCGGTACTTTTATAATTTTAGGGCTTAAAGCGGGGGGGGGCATTAGTGTTGATCCTCCTGCCGCAAAATTGCGTAAATTTTTTCAGAATTGCCTCGGGCTACTGAAAAATCCAGAGCTCGCCGAGCGTTAGATTTGGCCTTCGCTGTAGGTTTGAGATTTTTTATATTTATAGATTGAAAAATTTTAATCAAAGCGGCCTTAAGTTCCTCTTCGGGCTGTTCATCTTGATAAAAGCCGCGGCGGCAAATAGTAGGTGGAATTTCCGCCATCAATTTATTTAAATGTTCAACTTGGCTTAAATCCACCTCGCCGATTAAGTGGCTTAGTTCAGGCACTTTTAAAAAACGGGCAGCCAGCTCCACTGTTGTCTTAACGACTAGGGCTTCGCGGATAGTATCGCGGTAGCCTGCCAGTTGAGCTTCCCAACTGGCGCTATTTTTAAGAAAGGCTTCAGCCATGTGAGGCAGGCGCCATAGAGCTTGTGGATATTGAAAAGCGCCGCCTTTTAATTTAATTTTTCCACCCAAGCTTGAAGGCTCTAAAACAGCCACTCCCAAGCCGAAGCCTTGCTTACCTAAGGGGTTAAAAAGGTTTCGGCTCTGTTCATATTCTGAAGGAGCCATAATTCGGGGTAGAAATTTTAGAAAAGCTTCATTTTCTTGTTCAGCTAAATGCAGTATTCCCAAGTTTCCTTTCATTTGCCAGAAACTGGCTTCAGCACTTTGTAGGTGAAGGTTAAAAAATAGAGAAGCCCGCGACAAAAACTCGTGAAAATAGCGGTATTCATTATAGGCTGCCACTTCTGGCGGTTCGGAAATAGAGCCCACCAGCTCCAGTTTTTCTTCGGCGGTCAGGGCGCTGGCGGCTTCTTTCCCGTCGCGGGCGGCTTTATGGATTAAGGCCAAATCTTTTAAGATCAGTCTGCCTATCTCTTCTCCGCTAAGTTGATGGTTTTTCATAAATGCCCGTAGCCCTTTAGCTCTAATTTGGAAGCTAACATTAATTATCTGGAATTTCAAGGCCCCGAATGGGGCTTTACGCCGTCGTAATGTATTGGATTAACTAGTGGCTCAGCCGAGAACTTAATTAATCGTATTTAATTTTTATATGCATATGTGTATGTGTGCATATGTATGCGGTCTAAGCCTGTTTTTCTAAATCAGCTCAAATTTGTGGGCCCCGAATGGGGTTTTGCACCGTCGTAATATATTGGATTAACTAGCGGCTCAGCCGAGAACTTAATTAATCGTATTTAATTTTTATATGCATATGTGTATGTGTGCCTATGTATGTGGTCTAAGCCTGTTTTTATAAATCAGCTCAAATTTGTGGGCCCCGAATGGTGTTTTACGCCGTCGTAA
>JARJEC010121719.1:0-25281 GCA_030264575.1 Tachinus sp. AB-2021
AAATTGTACTTAACACGTTCACTGCGGCAGTAAAATTCATATTTTGTCTTTGACTGCGTTACATACCCCCGGGATGTGTATTTGATTATTACTCCTGTGAGGTACATACCCTCGGGGTATGTAAATATTTTTATTATAAAATCCTTATATAAAAAAAGATAATTGATAATTGTAGCAATCGTAAGTTGGGCAGTTTTGAAAATGTTACTGCCGCAGATCTAGTTATACGCGATACATACCCCCGGAGACCCCCGCAGTGAACGTGTTAATTCATAAAATTTGTTTTACAGAATTAGATTACATATTCATATATTACGCTACTTATACCTATAATATAAACGTTATTAAAAATTATAATACAACGTAAAAATTCAATAAAACAATTTGCTTTAGATGATGAACGATTTTCGGAGTGGAATATGCAACACACTAATATCGACCTCGATCGGAGAAGAAGGCTTAGATGTGGGCGAAGTCGACTTGGTAATTTGTTTTGATATTTCGAATAAATCGTCGATTCGAATGATACAACGGATGGGTCGAACTGGCCGCAAACGTGACGGCTGTGTAATAATGCTCGCCACCGAGGGAAAAGAACATCAACTACTTAAGGAATCTCTCTTACAAAAAAATACATCCACAAATATAATTATGAATTCTCGTGAATTGATACTTGAACTTTATAAAAATAATCCAAGAATGGTGCCTCTGGATATTAATCCGACTTGCAATAAAATGTTTATCACGGTTACGAAAGCCAAACAGAAATTAAAAAATAAAGATTTGAAATCAATGTTTAGCAATATGGCCAACAGCGGATCCAATCAAGATTTTGATAACGTCGAAATCAAAGAATTTAATGATCACATGCCTTCTAATCAATTGTTGATTACATTGGATTGTCCGATAGATTTAAAATATGATGTGGGTAAAATGAATATGTCGAAGAAACTTGCAAAGCAGCGGGTACTGCAATCCAGTTTCGGGCTCATCGGTTCATCGTCAAATTCGGAAATGTTCGTATCGTTGCTGCAATTAGCTGAGTCTATACGATATAATATTCCATTAACACAAGGTAATTATAATTTTATTTTTAATTGGTAAGGGTAATTGGTAATTTATAAGCTCTAGATACCTCTAAAGCTGTGTTGGTGAATGTAATATAAAAGTATGATTTATTTAAATTGAAATTTGACAAACATGTTGCTTTGAAACATTACAATAAAAAATTTATATTGATTGCAATTTAATTTCAGTCAGTCAAAAAACATCTGTAAAAACTGGCAAGAACGATGGCTTTAAACAAAGCGATATTCGTTCAATGTTTCTGCAACAAACACAATCAACACCCACAAAAGATACACCGATAATACTAATTCCCGAACCTAACAATAAATATAACAAGCAAACTTACAACGAATTACAACAAGAACTGACCGACTACATTTCAATAAAAAGCGTCGAATCTGACACATGCAAAATCTGCGATAATTTATTCCCGTGTGAAAATCTCAACATGAAGTCGGATTTATTCAAAGCGAGCGATTGGACTGCACCCGAATTTACGATAATTGATTCAATCGATGCTAAAAGTTTTGAAAGTTTCATTGACAAGATTATGGTATCGGAATTAATCGTCGACTTGGATGGATCAGATTTTTCCGAAAATGAAATTATCGCAAGTCCGAATCTATCGAAATCATTAATCGTAAAAAATACGTTGAGTCCAGTCCTAACGAAATCTTTAAAATTTAACAGTGAAGAACCCAATCTCGATTTGGAAATGAGTGATTGTGTTTTGCATACGCAACAGAACAAAATGTTTTTTCAATTGCCCAAAAGCGCAGCGAAAATTTTGCAAAATGTGAAGAAAAATTCCGATGAATTTATATCCGATCAAAATATAGAAAAATTGAAAGAAACTGCTAATAATAATAGCAAGAAGGTTCGTGTTGATGATATTCAAATTTTTCAAGATTTGGTTGATTTAAATAAAAATGATTCGAAGAAAGGTACGAGCACTTTACATTTTTTCAAATTAAACAGTTTGGATGATTTATTTGAAGACGATTTGATTGAACCGATTCCATACGTTGAAGAGATTGAAGAAGCCGGCAGTCCCGTAATGAATGCGATTACTGGTGAATTTGAATCTCCTACACTATGTCACAAGAGTAAAATATTTGAACAGAAAAATAAAGCAACTAAACGGCTGTTTTCAGGAATGGATAATGAAATTCTTAGCATTGACGATTTGCGTAAAAAAAAACATCAAACTCCGATTTCAGACTGCAATAAAATTTCAAAACCTAATCTTTCTTCACTGAAAAAATCCAGAAGAGGTTTTTATCATTCTGAATCGTCATCCAAGTGTGATAAAACGTTACCTCAAAACAAACTACAGATGCCTAAAAAATTATTTTCTTTGGATCCTGCGTCGAAATCAGATTCAGAAAAAATAAAAGAATCGGACACAAAAAAACAAAATAATTTAGATGATGATGATGTGTTTGGAGATTTCTTTAACGATGTTATTGATAAATCAAAAAAGAACAATTCCGGATCTTCAGATCTTTTTGATAATGACAGCGATGATATTTTTAACAAAGCTTCTACGTCTAAACAGAGTCTAAGTGATACTAGCTCTAATCTTAAGATCTCACAAGATGCTAGAAAATGTATTGATTTGTCCGATGTTTTTGATGATTGTTTTTTGAAAGATGTAACAAAGCTCAATGAAAAAGTTGCTTCCGAGTGGAAGAATAGCCAAAAGGTTGTAGATGAACTTTTTGAAGATAGTTTCGATGACGGTAACAATTCAAAACATGGTAACCAAAATAAAATTAATTTGAATGAGAAGTTTTTGAATGAAATACGAATTGATGAAATTCAAAATCAGAGCCAAACTGAAAAAATATTTAAAAGTGATAATTATTCGACGATGTGCACGAATCAAATTAATCTAAACATTTATGAATCAACACCTGGGGCAAGTAAAACTAATACAAAATTCGAATCCAAACGAACTCAAAATAAGAGTTTCGATTTAATGAAGACTCAAAAATCTAAATTACAAGAATCGAGTTCCAGAAGTAGCCAAAATAAAAAATGTATTATGTTGAACGATATTTTTGATGATAGTTTCCTCATGGATGTGAAAGTATCTAATAAAAATAAAACTAAAAAAAGTGTTGATTTGAATGTTTTGGTTTCCGATAAAAATAAGTTGAATCAAGACGATTGTAAATCTCAAAAATCTAGTTCTAGTAGCCAAAACAAACAAATTATTCGAGTAAGTCAAAGCAATCAAAATAAAAATGAGTTGGATAATAATTTTCTTTACGATTTAAATAAACCTACAGGAAGTCAAAAACAAAAATCTCAAAAATCAAGTTGCAGCAATCAAAGTAAAAAATCCGTAGAGATAAATGATGTTTTTGATGATACTTTTCTTATGGACGTACCCGTTTCCGATAAGAATAGGTTGAAAAGCAAAGAAACTGATAAAACTCAAAAATCAATTTCTAGCGGAAAAAGTCAAAAGTCTGTCGAGTTGAATGATGTTTTTGACGATAATTTTCTTTTCGACACAACAATTTCTAAAAACAAATCAAAAGGAAGTAAAAATGATAAATTTCAACAATCAATTTCTAGCAGCGAAACAAAAAAATCTGTCGAGTTAAATGATGTTTTCGATGAGAATTTTCTTCTCGACGTACCCGTTTCCGATAAAACAAAATTGAAAATTAATGAAAACCGTACATCACAACAATCGAGTTCTGGTAGCCAAAATAAAAAAAATATGAATGTTAGTAGTTTTGACTTAGTTGGCAAACCAGTTATGGCTAAAAAAAATAAATTAAACCACAAACACAAATCTCAACACAGTCAAAATAAAATATCCGTCGAAATAAATGACATTTTTGATGATAGTTTTCTTACTAACATTCCAATTGCTAACAAGAGCAAACGTAAAAATTCTGCCGAAGAAATTATTTCAACAAAATCTAATAAACAAAATACAAAAATTTTTTCGGAGAATATAAATCCCGTTAAATACATAGATGATTTCGATGATCTTTGCGATGAATCAATACAAGAATTATTATGGCATACCAGAAAAGGTAATAAAGACCAATCGCAATCGCCTAAAAGCCCAATCATAAAAAGCCAAAAACGTAAATGTATCGAAGATGATGCTTTCGAAAATAGAAGGAAATCTCAAAAAACCAGCAGCAGCCCACTAAATATTAGCGATATCATGAGCAAATATTTAAATTCACCGCAGAAACATAGCAATTGCAATGCTCCGAGTAGCAGTAAATTCGATAATATCCCAAAACGGAAAATAAAATCACAATCTGAAAGTACGCCAATTATAATTGACAGCGAAGACGAGTTTGTTGCAAGTCCACTTAAAAAAGCAAAAAAGAAAACAACTAAAACAGTTACAAACAATCCTTTTTTGGATATGGAGGCTGATGTATCGAGCGATGCTTCGGTTAGCGCTGACGAGAGCGGGTCTAGTCAGGATTTATTTGAATCCAGTTTTGTCAATGATGAGACACAGTTATTGGAAACCACCAATATGCACGCTCATTATATGCAAAGCGTTCGGTAAGAATTAGTTTTTATTTATAATAAAATATTATTTCGTTTTTATTTAGGAGTCCTGCTAGTAGCAGTAGACAGTTTAAAATTCCTATATTACCCACTAAAATCAATCAATCGATATTTTCACAAGCAGTCGTCGATGATGGTGAAGATACATATATGAATGTAAGTTGAATTTATTTTATTAAAATGAAATTTTTTGGATACTAAGTAATTACGAAATTATAGGATTCATTTTGTGTGGACTCTGAAACGATTGATTTGACTCAAAATGACATGACAGAATTGGAAATTGCCGAGTTGGTATTGAAAGAACAAAGAAGGAAGAAAAAGAAGGAAAAAGATAAGAGTACAAAAGTTAAAAATAAAAAAAGAAAAAGGATTCTCGTTGTTAGCGATAGTGATTAAATGTAAATATATTAAAATAAGTTTAAACATATAAATTATGAATCTTAATATTTAAAACTAATTTAATAAAAAAATATATTTTTTCATTAAATTAATCTTTTTATTTCTGTAATAAGATTACACTATAACTGCACATGGTTACGATTATTTAGATTGAAATTTTAAATTAAATGGCTCCAATTATAATTCATAATAAAAATATTTATGCCAATATCTCTTACTTTAAGACAGCAATTTTTTCATTCAGATCATTTTTTTCTGATTTAATTCCATACCTATTTTGACATCGTTCATAGAAAACCTATCAATATATTAATTTGTACAACTTTGATGTTAACGTTAACGTTTTTTAAAAAAGGTCTTACCAACTGTGTATTTTCTTTAATAATGAGTTGGTAACAATCTCAAATTGTTGGCAAAAACACAAACCGTATAAAAAGCAACATTTTATTGCAAATAAAACAATTATTTTTTTATCATAAAAGTTGAATATAAACTTAAAATAAATATTGATAAGTATAGTTTATTATTTTAATTGCATAAATTAGAATAAATATATTTTAGTTTAGTTTAGTGAAGTAGATGTAAGTAGAGCTACTCCACGCTCATAGAAGCTATGTGGATCTTGACCCGATGCTATATTCAGGTCTACAGTAAATAGTAATTCAGTTCTAGTAGAATTAAGGTATACAGGTAACGACAGACGTCCATTAAGCAATTTATCTTCACCCACCACACGCACCCATCTTAACAATGTAATGGGCAAGTCCAACATTATACTGGATGTCAGCAGAAGTTGGTTATTTTTGCATTGTGCTCCTTGCAATTTCATACCTACAAAAATTATATTAGTAAAACTTTTCTTTAATTAAAAAGAAAAAAAAGATCCACACACACCATAAAACAATTTATAGATTGTAGCAACTGTGGGGGTTAACCGAGGTTTTTTTTATCGGTCTATCACTTTTTCAGATTTAATAGGAGTTCACCCGTTACTTAACGATGAGATTTAACAAGATGTGCTTAATTCATCGATTTGAATTCAATTTTTTATTTGCTAATGATATTTAAAATATTATGTTATAAATAACAATTTCAGATCAAGTGATCGTGTGCAATAAAAATAATATAATTCAAATAAGCTTAATTCTGTTCTAATCGACTGTTGGTGCAACCCAGCATTTGTTGAAACTCTTAATAGTTAAATAATTTCTGACATATTTTTGAATACGTACCAACTACAGCAAAGCAATCGCTGGGCACATTGTCCTTATCGTTAGTATCTGTTATAGTGACATCTAGTTGTAATTCTTCTAAAGGCCAACTATTAGCCTGAGCAACACATTGTCTAGTAGCTGTGATATAAGCTTCGGGATTCAACAATCCACCCAACCAAACAGGGAAGCTCTACAAAAAATATTAAACGATATAAAAGAGGAAATTATTATAAAAATAAAAATAAATCACCTGCAACTCTTTTGCTCCAGCAGATGAAACCAATTTAGATACTTGTTGAAGCTGTTTAACACGTTGGCTAAAATCTGTGATCCATTGTATTACTGTACAACCTCTAGGCACTGTATATCGTCTCCAATTGGCCGGCAACATGCCCCTAACCAATTCACTCAACATCGTCCGATGATAATTCGTCTGTTTCTTCTCACCTTGACAGATAAGAACAACATCGTTCAAATCGTGAATGACATCTATTAACAATTTTGAACCGCAATTAACTTCCCGCTCGAAATACCGATAAAGCGGATCCTTAATATTCTCGACTGTACGTTTCAACGTTTGCAATGATTGTGGCAACAATTTCAACCAAGTCAGACCAGAATTATGTAGAGTTTTCATCCAAGAAGGCCGTCCGTCAATTTGAGCCGGATCGCTCTGCGAACTATCATCACCAGAATAAGCCAACTCATCATCATCTTCCAATTGTTGCATTTTTAATAATTTACTAACAAGATCCGTTCCTCTTGTCGTTAATAACACTTTTTCGGCATTATTAGGTAAGCCTAACCACGATGGTGTTTGGCGATCCATTAAAGATTCAATCCATTTTAGGAAATGATCTCTCCTTGTTCCATCGGGCATTGTTATGTGCCGGTTTCCACTTGGTCCACCATCAATATTTGCAACGAGAGCGAAATCACCTTCAAAGCTGCGCGGTGTGAATAATTTCGTAAGGAATGAATGTAGAAGCCTTTGATCATATACATTATCAATTTTACCGCCGTAAATTGATTGCGATAATAATGTAACTAATGCATCCCAAGGTACTTTTTCTGGTGGTAAATTGGTACGTCCCATGGCAGTCGCTTCTATCCAAGTATCAAGAGTATCACAAGCAACGCGTAGATCAGATTCATTGAATTCGTAGTGTTTGGCCCAACCTAAGGGTACATATCGTAATCTTTCTTGCACGATGGAATGGAACCAAGCCAGTAAGAAATATAGTCGGGCACGTTCGTTAGGTGCCTTCATCATTCGACTCGCTGGTACCTAAAAAAATATATTTCATAATTAGACAAAGCTGCAATTTACTCCATTATGCAGATATTAGAAGTTAGGTTAGAATGTCGAATTAAATTCTTACTTTTAGTTAAAATTATCAAAATCTTTTTTCATGTAAATAATAAGTGAGTTTTAAAAGTATACTTACAGTGTTGAATGTTCTCAATAAATTAGCTCGTATACCTGGTGGTGGTTCAAATACAAATATACGACCAGCCCTTAATAAATTCACCGGTAGTTTAGGATTGATCTCCATAGTCAAGAACAATCTAAAACTGGCATGGGGTTGCAAGGAATGCAATTTCTTTTCCAATTGCACCAGCCATTGCGGAGCTAAATGCACATTCTTTAACATAACCCATCGACCAGTCTTGCAAGCCATATTAATTGCACGTTCGGCTTGATTGAATCCTTCGGCCGAACCGATCGCAATACCAGAAATTTGTTTATTTAATTCTGTTGCTAAATCATCAACACGACTCGAAGCATCAAAACCAGGTACCGAACACAATAAAGCTGGTACATTTGCTTTCAGTTCTTTCTCGACCACTCCAGCAAAATCAAGTTCTTCTTCTGCGCTTGGCATGAAATTTTCACCTAATACAGCATCGACGAGAACATGAGCTGCGGCTATAACACGATCAGGTCTGAAAGCCTGAATCAACAGCATTTGATACATGGCCGTTCCAATTGGACTTAAGGGTTTTTCTTCTAGCCACAACCTTGGGACATTTTGTTCTGGCGTGCTTTGTTGCAACCAAGCACCAAATTCCGGCATCTCCTTAATCTTTTCAGGTAATTTCTTAAAGGTTTGCAATCTGGTAGCTAAACGAGTTAACGCCTCTTGTTGTTCCCCACTTAAACCGTCAATTTCCATGGCCGTTTGATTGGTAAAGACTCCTTCCTTGCCACGTAAAAAGAAATTGAATTCTTGATCTAAATTCGGCTCTGTAGGTACACCTTTAAGATGAATTCTGCATAACAATAATGCAAATGTTAACCGATCCGTATGCAACATTCCTCGAGCAACTCGTTCATAACAAACCGTAAACAAATCAGCTGTAATTACATTCAATCTGGTTTGATGTTCGGATAACCCATCCAATTTTGGATTACTCAATAAAATACTGCTAAACATATCCAGGAACATTTTAAGCGAGTATTGATACAAGAAATGGACTTGATTTAAACTATCCATAGTGAAATAGGTATTACTGCACGCTTGCGACAGTGGAAGGTATTGTTGCGAAACGGTTTCAATCTCGGAAATAACTTTATCGGTCTCTTCAACTTTTTGCCCAATTTCGGCCGCTTCCTGTTTAAGCGTTTCCAATGTTGTTATTACGCTATCATCATCCAAAATTTTACCTTTGGCATCATTCAACGCTTGCAATAACGATTTCTCCAATTGACGCAACCTCAAATGGAATTCACCTTGTAATTTTAATAAATCAGAACGTTTTTCATCGATATCAGGACGTTCGGCTTTAAGTACTTTATTAAGGCATTGACTTTGCAAAGAGCTTCTCGTTACTGTGAAATTTACAAAGGTGACACGAGAGCAAATATCTGGTGGAAATTCTACCGTTGGATCGCGAGTCGATAGGAATATAACAAAGGATGGAGATAAATCAATATCTTGATCGCCCAATGTTATCAAAACACGGCCACCGGTTCGACGCAATTCTCTATTTAAAACTGGATTTAATATAGGATCGTAATTTTCAACGTCTTGTACAAGTAATGGGTTACCGAAACGTAGAGCTGATTCAAGATTCTTTCTGAATGAATCATCAAGGAAACTGGTTTTGGTGATTTTTTTGTCTTTAAATTCGTTCATTATGAATTCCGTTGCTTGACCAGATGGATCGATTATCAATGGATATCTATTAAATCTCTGTAACAAAAACAATTTTTTAAAACATCGTTTTAAAATGATAATAAATGTATTACCTTAAGCATGATCGCATTTTCTGTGCAGAGGTCATCACTTGGAAGCGCATTTGCTTGCCAGCGTAATCGTTCGTCTGGATTGGATAAGTATTCCGTTCTTGCTATATCTGCTCTATATTGAATCGAAGCTTGAGTCAAGTGCTGACTCCAAGTGGTGAACAAATTTTGACGATACTGGAAAAATTAATTGAAATTTTCATTCTACACATTTTAATCATTTATATAGAAAATATATATTCAATGGGGATATAGCAAACAATGTTATAAAGATGGTGAAACTTACATGTTGATCGAAATAACCGCCATATGCAATAAACGCAGAAGTCAATAGTACGTCACCAATGATGGTGGACATTTGTGATCTAAATGTCTCGCTGGTAGCTTCCCATCTTTCCCGTTCAATCACCAAAGACTTAATCAATGCAATGGAACGGTCAACTTTACCCTGAACATTTTCCAGATCGCTTTTGATAGCTTGAGCTTGTGCAATCAGTTGCGCATACTCTTCTTTATATGATGCAATACTTTGCTCCAATTGACTAATCAAATTCTTTACTTCATCACCACGTTTCTTGTTGGTTTCGGCTTGATTTTCCAATGAATTTAATTCCTCACGAAGAGGTTCAACTTTTTTCAACATGTCAGCATATTGAATCTAAATGGAAATAATACGAAAATCAAAGAAATTCATAATAATGAAAATTTTAACATAACCTCACAAATTTAATTGTAAATTTATAAACGTTTTACTATTATTCAATGTAATACAATAAGGTTATGTTATGTCATCTCAATCAAGCAATAATAACTTAATACTTACTTGTGCTAACGCCCATTTTACAAGTGGTCCACAAGCATTACTGGCATGATTAACTTTCTCAAAGTTATAATCGGGATTGCTTAAATAACGACTCTTCATTTTATCACGGACATCATCACTAAAATACAGCAAAAAACAAATAAAATAACATTCCGTTGGAATTTTAAAATCTATGAAATACACTATCTACAAAAACATGCGGGTTAACAATTAATATTAAAAGATGTAGAAGAGAAGGAAATGGGAGATTAAAATCGAAGAAAAAAATAAGCGAGAGAGGAACATGCATACCTAATATCTTCAGTGTTGAAATTGGAGACTACCGTATTGATGAAGTTATCACGCATGATGACGGACCGAATAGATTTCCAATCGCTTGCGTTCTCCCCGAGGAGCAAGCAAATGGATTCTAATGCCAACTTAACAATGGCCGGAGGATTCGACATCGTACGGATCTCCACTAGCTGCTGCTTTTTGATGGATTTTACCGCTGTGCACACATAATTAAATAAAATAAAATAACAGAAGGGAAATGAAAAACTAAATAAATATTTTGTAAAGCTAATAAGAATACGGGCAAAATCATAACAACATTGATATAATATAAAGAAGCAATACATTATTAATAAGTAACTTGGGCCTGTAAGCCTTACGTTAAGAAATCTTTGTTGAAGTTGACTATTGTTGCTATGAAGTTTTCCCTCATTATTACAGAGCGTATGGAACGCCACTCGTTGGCATTCTCGTGCAGTAAGAGGCAAACCGATTCTAATGCCATCTTGACGCTATTCGGAGGATTTGCCATTGAGCGTACTTCCACTAGATGCTGTTTCTTAATAGACTTAACAGCTAAGCATAAATAATCATTTTTAAATTTTATCAAAATTTTGGAAAATATTTCTGTTGTGTCATTGTAGTGTACAAAAATGCGTTAACCTTTCTAAATTCTCAGTATGTCAAAAGTATATTTCCAACTTAAACTATGAATTTTAAATTTATTGAAAATACTATTAGAGACTGTGACGTTTATTATAATGTTGGCAACACTTGGTTAATGTAAATTTGAGTAATCACTGGTTGACACAAGCAAGTTAAACTATCGCAAGTTCATACACTCCACAATTTATTTGCAAGTTTAACACATATGAAGTGAAAATAGTTAAAAGCATGATTTTAAATATTTACTATAGTTACATTTTACACCAACAGATAAAATTTGTTTGGCTAAACATGCCTAAATTCACCTTCAGTGTGTCCAACCATATAATAGCAAACAGTTTACAGCAAATTCTAAGCAACTAAAAATATTATTTTATTAGACAAAATCACATATTATTTTTGTCATTTTGGTATAAGTATAATTTTAATTAATTAGATCCGACTTACCGGTTTGCGCATCAATAACGGCTGGTTCAACCTGAGCCAAATCAGCCATTACTTCAGTCCTCTTCTGTTCAATATGCACCGTCTGTCCAGCCAATTGTTGCTGAATTTCTTGACTCTGCACTTTCTTCTTTTCGGCCTCTTGTTGATCCTTAACCATTTGCTTCAATTTAGCATTAGCCGCTTCATTTTTGGCTTGCAATTCCTGCGATTTAACCGCCAAACTCTTCTGCATCTCTTCAACTTGCTCTACAGTTTCGGCGATCTTACTCAAACCGACGTTCAAGTGTAACTGCTGCTCTTCCAAATCGGATCTTTTTTCATTGTGCAATTTAACGAAATGGTGAATAAAATCTAAATAGTGACGCGGTGTAATAGCCATCGTACGTCCACCGCGCTTTGCCAAACGAGCATTAGCTTTGTGTAGTGTTTGGTGGACGTAAACGCAGGCATTTATTACGGCCTCTCTGTGATTGGGAGTGGTGGGAATGCGACTGCATGCTGCCGGGAAGAAATCGGGTACTTTCCATGTGGCCTTGTCCAAATCCACACGGTTCGTGAATTCTTTGCCAACCTAAGGAATTAAAAAAAATTTTAAAATATACAATAAAATTTGTGTGGTACTTTTCTCACAAATGCACGGTTCTTAATAAATAGAAATTAATAAAAAAGTGCTCAAAATTAGCAATAGTAAAATGTTCAAATAGCAATAAAAATTCAACAAATAAATTGACATAGTTTTCATGACAACTTGTTAAACAATCTGACTTATTTTGATATTATATTGGCTTAAGTTGAAAATATCATAACCCACAAAAATCTAATTTAGGACGTTTTGCACTTAAGCAATCGATAAGTATTTACTTGGAATAATGCTCCATCGGACCAATCTCCAAACCAATTCAGCACACATCTGTTGAAAAGTGCAGGAGATGTCGCAGCTCTGTCTTTCAAGCCATCCGTTGATGGATTCATTGTGAAGACAACATGTAAATTGCGCATAACTTGCCCCGTAAACCATTTGTATAGTTCATCGTTAGAATCCAACATTAATCCTAAAAATTAATTTGTCAAAATATTTACTTAAAAATTTAGCTTTTCTAAATGATTCTAATCAAAATTAATCACCTTCTCTTTGTGCTCCTTCCTTGCATTGAGTCATAAGTGTAGTATATTCATCCCCTTCAAACAATCCAGGCACCTCACCATTGGCCAGTAAAGTATTCATTCGCTCCAGGAAACTCGAATCCAACATATTAGATTCATCCAAAATAAATGCAATCTTTTCATCCTTACAACCGCTGCGCCTCAAAACTTGCCTTAAATCCTCATCAAAATCTTCAGCCGTATATTTATTATGTACTTTAATTTGGAATATTGAAAGGCCATTCATCCAAGCAACAAATCGTGAGAGTGTAGTCTTGCCAGCACCAGATACACCAATCAATAATAAATGTCCCTGTGGCTGCCTGAATATCCTATCGATCCTCAAAACATGATCCAAAACTTCATCGAACAAAACTAACGGCACATCCAATTCTTCCTCATAGAAAACCTTCAAACGTGCCTTAACGTACTCCCTAAGTTGTTCCCTTTCAACTGGTATATAATCCTTAGATAACCAATTACTGTATAAAATAGGTCGTTGCAAAGCGTTATCGCAATTAGCAGACGGGAAATGTTTTTGTGCAACAGCATCAATATTTTCATTGGTCCAGTGACGTTCGGTATCCTCGACCAAACGATCTTGGAAAAGGCGTAAAGCTTCATGAGCCCACAACCTAACCAAACCTTCAACTGCCAAATTATCCAACGGTCTAATAGCCTCGCATATACCACGTACCCATCTTGTCATTTCACGAGGTGAATAAACATAATGAGGTTGCATATCTTGCGTGAAACGATCTTGAGAAGCCAAATAAAATTCAACCATTGCGTTGGTTAAAGGTTCAGCGTATCCTTTAAGACCAGGCGTCAAACGCAACATAGCACGAGTGAAAGTACCGTAAATTTGCTTTAACGATGTTTCTCCAGGATAATCAACGTAAATTATTGGAACATGTCGTAAAAATCTGTGCGATAGCGGTTTTCTGCCCGGATCTGTTGGTGGATTACAAGCACCGACGAATTGGATGCGTTCTAATGAAACCCATGTTTGATCGTTTGCCCTGTAGAAACCTCTTTGTTCGACCAATTGGCGCAAAAACATGATTACTCGTTGAGTGCCGTAGTTGTCCATATCGGGTAAATTGATTTCATCGCAGAAAAGTACCAACCATTTTCCTAACTAAAAATTATACTTATATTAATATATTTTGGATTTGATTTGTCGTTTATTTACCTGGACAGGTGCTAATACGACTCCATTTGGCGTTTTTCTATACTCGCAGTAGTGATCGAAAGTTTTCAATAATAATTCCGGTGTTGTAGCTGATGAAAAATTAAGACCTACTACTTCCATATCAGGCAATGCTCTTAAAGCAGAGAATAATGTCATAGTTTTTCCTGAACCGGGTGGACCACATAATACTGAAATTATTAAAATTAATAAAATAAAGACTTTCAATTAAAAAATAAATATACCTAAAGGTTTATGTTCTGCAAGCCATGTATACAATAATGATTCATGCCTTACTGTATCTAAAGTTGGTACCACTATATCGGGAGATGCAACTTTATGTGTTTCCACTTCAATTTGTGGCACTTTATTAGACCATGGAGCCCATTCGCCATTAATATTAACCTCATAATCAACTATTGGAATATTGGAGCTTGGTGGCAATGGAACGGTGGTAACACTGCGTATAAAATCACCCAAATCGGATCTGACTTTCAATTTTGCGTCTCCAGCAAAACTCCATAGTAATGCATAGATTAAACATTTTGGAATGTATCGTTCCAGCTGTTCTGGTGGTAACGGAAAATCGGAATGTGCGTGATTGTATTGAAGCACATTCCTAACACTCTGATTAAGCATCGAGAAGAGCGAACTTAAAGCTCGCAATCTTGTAAAATCCATTATATGTTCTTGTTCCATAGCATATTCTAAACATTTAATAACTAAACCATCGGGAGCTAAATAATTTTGCAAAATATTAGCAACGTCAATTTGGATTTGCAAAGTGGGTGAAAGCAAATCTTCCTTTTCGGAATTTTTCTTTCCGAATGTATCATCATCAGCTTCTTCCAAAGGAATATGTTTCAAAGACATCATGAAATTTTCGAAAACCATTTCCGTTGATAAAACATCTTCCGAGAACCAAACCATGCCGCAACGAGATACGGTGGCTAAAGTTGCATATTTTAAATCTTGTACCTCAAACATGATTCGTACATTCGGGGGTAGAGATAAGCGTTCGCCATTTGGCAACGTGAGTAATTTATTGTCATCAAGTACTGAATTAAGATTTTCAACCCATTCGGGATCGACATCACCATCGAAGATGATCCATTGTCGTTTGTTGATTTCACCACGGACATTATCGATGATTTTACGTAAAATGTGGGTAAAAAGACCATCGGTCCATTCTCTGGTGTTTGGATCGAGAACACCGTAAAGTGCTTCTTTACTTATTGCTTTTGGATCGATGACGTGTGCGACACCTTCAATTCCTTCAAATCTTTCAAGCGATTTGAGTAGGACACGCCATGCCGTACTTTTACCTGAACCGCTCGGACCAACCATCATCAAACCGTGGTTCAAATTCGAAATTTGGTATAGTTGCAATACCTAAACAAATAAGAGTATATATATAGACATATAGAAAATTGTAATATTAAGCAATGTTAACATCACAAAAAGTGCTTAAAAATTACCTTTTCAATCCAAGTATCTCCATTCATAGCCTTCTATTAGCAGCATGAAAAGTAGCAGTGCAATTTGAAGCCAATCACAATTGGCGGCCAAATAAAAATTCAGCCACCACTATTCTAACAAAGATACAAATTAAATAGAAACATACCTTTTCCATCCAAGCCGATCCTTGCTCGTCTCCTTCTCCGCAAACCAAATATTCTTCCAGGCAGACCTTCCTAATTTCATCTTTAAGTCCTTTCATTTCCGCTCTGGTATATTGCACATTGGGGAACACATCGCTCAATAAGCTAAACAACAACGGAATATCTTCAGCTACCAATTTGGGAACCATCGTTTCACAAACCGATTGTATCAAAATTTCCTGCTCGGGTAGATTCTCAGCAATACTGGCCTCATCGATATTCGACTCACCGCGCTGTCTCATATTTTCTTTAATGCGCATGATTCGATCTCTCTTAACATTACCGGCTGATACGAGCACCGACTTTAAAGCTCTCAAACCAAAATCGTAATGGGATTGATTTGATAGTTGTTCATCGCAGAGTTTAAAGAATGGCACAATTTTGCAAGCCAATTTTTCTGCGGAGCGGAAACCTTGCGAGAATAACATGACTTCGGCGATGAGTTGTCTGTCTGGTGTTGTCATAGCTAACGAACGGAACAGTTTCTTTAAATTATCGGGAAGATTGCTACGACCTGCATAACCAGGATTCATTGTTATGAAGATTGCCATGTCAGGTGATACTTTTACTTGTTTTCCAACTAATTCAACGCTAATACCTACAAACAAATTTAAAATAATGGATAATTTATGCTAATAAAATTAATATTATTTCACAATCTATTAATTTAAAAATTATAATAAAAAACTTACTTCCAGATGTTACACCTTCCTGACTAGATTCCTTTTGAGATTTAAGCGCTTCCTGGATGGTTTGCACTTGTTGTGAAACAGCTGACAACATTCTTTCCTCCAAACGATTGAACTCGTCAAAACAGCCCCAAGCTCCAACCTGGCAAAGACCCACAAAGATCCTTCCCATTGCTTGAAAATCGAAAGTCTCATCGCAATTGAATACCAACACAAATCGTCCCAGCTGGTTACCCAAAGCTTTAACCGATTCAGTTTTACCAGTACCGGCCGGACCTAAAAATAAAATTAAGATAATAAAAAACATTTTAGATTAAAATATAAATTATACCAAATGGTGATCCTCCAAGTCGAGCTTCCAAAGCTTGAGTCATTGTAAGATAACATCTATCAGTTAGTGGTGTCTGTACAAGCCGGTCTTGCACCCCGAGATATTCAAACCCGTAATAGAATCTTGCGTTAGCCATGTGAATCGTTAACTGTTTAAGCACTTCAGTTTGTCTGGGATCAAAATAGAATCGCATTTCGCATAACCATTCAAAAGCTTTGTTGCTGCACACTCCGTTTGATATCAACCTTCTTGTAACTGTACGTTTATGCACAAATTCGTTGATCTATGAAATTAAATTAGTAATTCATTTAAAATTAATGCAATGTAATACAAACCAAATGTTCTAATTTTTTTCTACGAAGTTGCGGTTGTTCTTGCAATACCGAATCTGCCAAAACATTCAAGGTATTTTCAACGTGTTGTAAAACGGTTTCGAGGATACCCTTTTGCGGTTCACTATTCATTTTGGAAAGAGCTGCCTCAACGTCCTCGCTCCATAAAATCTGAGCAGCCAATACAACTATTTGTGCTTGATATTTGTCGACCCATTCCATAAATAATTTGGGGTCGATGTTATCCTTGAATTGTTTAATGTCTTGTACGGCTTGGGCTAAGCTCGATGCTAGAGTGACTCTCATTTCTTTTTCGACTAAAGTTAGCCATTCGTTGATTTTTGGATGATCGACGGTTGAGACTGGAGTGCCAAACCTTACTTCTTCACCTGTTTACAATTTTTATTTGTTAAAATCCAATTTTAAAATAGTATGTAATTGATTACCTTCTCTGGAAGCAATACCAGTGATTACGGTATTATCATCGTTGAGCAAAATGGCGGCCACACCGGCAAACATTTTCTTGAAATGTTTTTGCAGCCTAGCGACATTTTTGCTGTTACCAATAATTTCCAATAGATCTTCATCACCAACAAAATAGAATCTAGGGAAGGAAGTACGTTCCCTTTCAAGGTATTCGCCGAGAGCCTTTTGGATTTTACCAAGTAAATCGGCTAACCGTTCCAAAGCACGTTGTACACCTTGAATATTAAGCACGTCCATAACCATCGGAGACTTACTAACCTTTTTCATTAATCCCAAGAATTCCGAACTGAAACGATATTTTATTATGATATAAATATATAAATACAGTGAAATCTCTAGTTGCGGAAACAAAATTTCAAAAATTCTCAGTTTGACAAACAATTTTGACTTTAATTAAGATTAAAATTTTATTTTATGTTAGATGAAACCAACTTTATGAGCTAAGTTGTTCAATACTTTTTAGATTATAAATGAAACGCTTATTTCAGGTTAAAATTATATTACCTTATGCTTTGGAATCTTGAAGTTTCAACGGGAAGTAAAGTTTTAATATCGGCACTTCCAGAAAAGATGCCTTCTAAATAAACCCAACGACGTTGCACATCAATCCATACATCAAATAACGCGTTGATTCTATTCAACTTTTCTTCCCATGTTAAAGCCTCCTCTTCAAAAACTTTGTAATACGGTGACAACTTCATAGCTGCGACTGAATTAATGTGTTCTTTAACTTTATTGAACAAATCATCCCAACCTCTGATGAGTTTGCATTTGTTTTGATAGTTGATTAAATCTAATTCGTAGGTTTGCCAACTTTCACGTACTTGTTTCAAGAATTCTTCCAAAGCCATTTCACCTTGCGCAACTTGTATGACTTCTTTTACAATGTTTTCATTCTTTTGTAAATTGACATCCCAAACCTGGCCGAGGGTTAAATCGCTAAGAACCCAATTAACACGCAATTGCCTCATCAATTGTTTCCAATGACGCTCTTTCAAGGCATCAGATTTTAATTCAACAATCATCATATTAACTTTGGTATAAGTTTGAAGCATTTTTTTAACGTATTCATATGAAGCATATTGACGCAATCTTGCCGGTAATTCTTTAAGTTGTGCCGACATAGCATCTAATTGTTGACGTAATTTACGCGGTTGCACAGATAACCATGGTTTCTCACGTGTTTCATCAATTTGTGCCCAAATTCGTGATAATTCTGACCAAACTCCACGTAGATCTTGCAATTCTTCAAAGACAACCTGCATTTTATCTTCGCTTGTACTGATTCCTCCGCTTTCTTGTAATTCCAAAGCTTCTTTAGCTTTAGCCACATTATCGCGTTCTTCTTTAAGTCGGGCAAATTTGCTTTCGAATAATTGCAATTGAGTTAACGCCTCGTCAGGTCGGAGATGACCTTCAACTGGCTTGCTGCGTTCCCATTCGCCTAAGAAATCATTAGTACGGCTTTCAACTGCCTTATCTTCAGACATAATTTTCTGCTGTAAACTAGCAACTTGCGTTTGTATGGACGAGTCTTTGCGTTTGATTATTTCGTTGAATGCACCCCATTCGCCTTCTAAATTTTCAACATGCAACCAACTCGTGGGAAATTGGAACCGTTGCCTTTCTAAAATGCGCTGACCTTCACGATAAATTTCCACTTGTTTTTCCCATTGCTTCATATTACGTTTCAAACTTTGCACATATGTTATAAAAGTAACGGCATCAGACGTGCTTGCTGCTTCAATGCTTTGTAATTCTAAATCGGATCTTGATTTTGAAACTTGCGTATGGAATGTGGTCATATCGTTGCTTAGCAGCGTTCCAAATTTGCCTAAAGTTTCTTTATGCCAGGAATCGTATTTTAGTGAAACTTTGCTCTGTACTTTTGCAAAATCAATGACCACAGGGCCGAATTCTCTTCGCGTATCTGAAGTGTCAAACGTCGTACGGGTTTTTTTGATATCGTTTAAGCATTCCATCCATTTGCTGATATCCTCGCCAAGTCGGCCGTATAAATTGTCTGCTTGTAAATCCCAGAGGGATTGATAAGTTAGCCATTCGTTGACGTAATTTTGGACTTCTTTGATTTTAGATGAAATTGCACTATAAGCGCTCTCCAATGGTGTCGAACCTTCCGGTAATTTTGTAAGTATATTTCTGTATGTTTCAGTTACCGGTTTATCAACGCCTACTTGGTAGCGCGTGCTTTGTAAACGTTGCTGAGATGTTACAATAGCTTGCCAGGCAAACATTTGCTGCATTATTTGGAATCTTGCTTCTTCAATGCTAGGGAATAAATACATAGTTTGATTTGTAATTCTGACTTCGTGCACGACAGTTTGGATATGCGGATCACCACCCGGTTTATGCGTTGGTTGCACCGGCGCATCTGTATCCATAGTATGATCAACTTCTTCTTTAGCTCCGTTCAATGAATCCGTCCATGCTTGCACGCCTGATTGCAATCGTGCAGCTAAATTTTTCTCGACCTCCTCATCTAATCGACTAACCCAAATGTGGAGATTTGAATATTGTTTTAATGATAAATCATCGACGGCGTGTTGAATTTTAGCTAAAATATCCGCAAATGTGTTTGCGGAATATGGACATGTCTCCAAAGAGCGTACATCTACTTCCAATTGTTCGCCTACTATAGCAAGTTCTTCGACTCTTTCCTGAAAGCTTACAATTGCATCGGATAATCTTTGCGAATACGGATCTAATTTATAGCTTTCCCAAACTAATTGTACTCCTTCCGATATTAATAATTGCACTTCTTTGCGCAATCCAGCTACTAATGGTATAATACTAGCTTTATCTTCAATCTAAATTAAAAAGGAAAAAAAATTATATTGCCATTATAACTTGTAAATAAATAAACAATAATTCAGATGCTTTGGTTGTTAAAATATACTTTGTAACAGAAACTTTAAATGCTGGATTGCACCAACAAACAACACCTAGCATAAATGTTGATAAAGACATTAAAATAAATCAATTTTAAATTCTATTAAAAAATTGAAGAATATTTTTACAAAAAATCTATTCAAATTAAGTCATAGAAAAATCATAATCTAAAAATAAATGTACCATTTAGGAATTTATGCATAAATAATTTGTAGGTTATTTTTCTATACAAATATGCAATTTGTTTATTTTTTGCTAAATATGACAAGCAATGATAGAACAATATATAAACTGTAAAAAAGAAGAATATCCATTTTCATAAAAAAATCTATTTCCGAGACATGCTCAACAACAACCATGCTATACATATTTTCTACCTTTACTGAACCTTGAGGACTATTCCTAGTTGTCAGCTGGTTAATTAAAAGTGCATTTAATTCCTTCATCTAATTATACAAATCAATTTAAACATACCTTTTCCAAAGTCATTTCGTATGTCCTGATGCTTTCGATCAATGATATTGCGTATGGATATAGCTGATTAGCTAAATGTGCTTTATTGACTATTGCCAACGGTACTCTAAATCCTAACCATTTCAAATTTCGCACTTCCTTTGCTAATGTAATGATTTCCGGCAGGAAATTAACTCTCAATTTGAGCGTATTTCCACGTCCGCTTCTCGATCTCACAGCTTCAATTATAAATATCCTGCCGGATACGCCGAGATTGCGTTGCTGCACTGTTCTCGCCCATTCATCAAATATTTCCTGCGTATTCAACTTTAATCTAAAGACATCACCTTCATCTTTTAATCCCTGGCCTTCAATATGGTTCTCCCAACCTTTACCCAAAACATCCTCGACTCGTCGTAAATAAGTCGTTAATTGATGATCAATTTGCCTGGCCCAAATGATGGATCCGGCAACAGGCGGTAAATCTCTGACTCTGCTTATTCTCGCACTGTTGCTTTGCGGATATTGCACTTTAAACTTTTCATGTAACGAATCGATATCAACTTTCACTCTTTGAATTAAATGGGTTTGGTATTCACGGATTGCTCCTCGGATGTGCGGCCGGACAAAAAGTGCATTAAATCTCGAAAAGATGCGGAACATTTCGTTTGCATTTTTGGCCGTTCCGAGCTGGTCTCGAAGATGGGCGGTAATGCGTGTTTCAACGCGATCAATGCGTTCTTCGTATCTCTGTACGGCTGCATCCCAAGCATCTTGGCCTTCCTTGGAGATGTCAAGACAGTCTACTTCTTTCACATTCTCGTACGCCAAATTGACTTCCTGTAATATAATAACAAATTGTCAACTTATTATGAATTATTATATTAAAAAGATCAGTTGGTGACATTACTGATTAATAAAGAATAAATTTTAAAAAATTCCCACATAACTCAATTTTTTACTTTTTCACATTTGTGGTTTTGTCTGAGGAGTTACGATATATTATTATCAAGAAAATACCTCAATAGCATTAGCATCAGCTGCATCAATGGTGAATGTATCTTGTTTGGAAGTCTCTGGATCAGTAACATCAGTATCCCCGCCTCCGTTATTAAGTTCACGCACTGAAGGCCGCAACACACGTACAATAACAGTACGCAATTGTTCATGCTGCCTTCTAAATTTACGGATTTGTTCCATTCTCGATTGCAATTTCTTGTGCTGAGCTGATATTCGCCAAACCATTTTAATATGTTCATCACGTTTCTTCTTTACAATATCCCTATTTAAAACAATATAAATTAGTTTTAAAAAAAAAGCACTGATTTAATAAAAAAAAATTAAAGTTCAATATTTACAATTAATTGTTTGATACTGACAAGAAATAAGTATTGAAACTTTTAGTGAAATTAGAATAAAATCAAAATTAAGTGATATTGCCGAATCGTTATCTTGGACGTCAATTTGTCTGAAAAGGTTACATATTTCAAAACGAGATGAAATTTACATGGTTAAACACTTCAATAAATGCTTTGCCAAAACTGCTGTGTTATTAATATAAAACAAAAATTGTATAATTATTATTTACTAAATAATTACCTAAGTAATCCCTGCAATTTTTCATATTCGTCTTCCCAGGTTGAGAACACTTCAAAACATTGAATCATAACCTTCTCAAACTCCTCAAATGGAATATGAACCAACCTCCTGGTTCCAAGCACCTTCAACAACTGCGCCCCCAAATCACGAGATACGGCTTCAACGAGTCTCAAACATCTTTGTATCGGATACTTGGTAGTTTTAATTTTCCTCAAATGCGAAAATATCAATTGCACAGATGCTCTAATACGCTCCAATTCGGTAGCTGCTAACAAATCATTAATTGGAAAATCTTTCATCAACGGATTGTAATCGTTAACAGTCACCAAAGCTTGTTTCAAACCAGTATCGGTATCAAAAGAAACCGTAGCATGAAAACGTTTCCCATGTTTTAATATTTCCAAAGTTAATGCAACCTCCATGCTTTCTCTCTTTTCCTGAATACGATGTAAAGCCCTTTCCAAATTCAACCAAAAACTGATTTCTTGCAAAGCAGTACCCGACGATGGATCCCTATCTAATTTAGTGACTTTCTGCAATTCCTTAATCCATCTATTTACTCCGTTTTGTAATGAGTTGAGAAAAGACGAATCTTCTAATCTATCACCAAAATCGGCAATTTTTGGCTTGCGTCCTTCATCCGCACATTGTTTTATAACATTTGCGACAGTCGGGTGAATTGCTAAGGTAATTTCGGGTATATCGATATTTTGCTGTAGATGTAGTAATCCCATTTCCAATTCAGCAATTGTTTTTTCAACCGAAGGTGCCATTTTATCCC
Organism: Tachinus sp. AB-2021; assembly: GCA_030264575.1. Classification (NCBI taxonomy): domain Eukaryota; kingdom Metazoa; phylum Arthropoda; class Insecta; order Coleoptera; family Staphylinidae; genus Tachinus; species Tachinus sp. AB-2021. Next base: position 23,276 of record JARJEC010121719.1, read on the forward strand.
CATCACGATCGGCACGGCCAGATTCTTTAACGTATGATTTAAAGAACGGAGCTACAGTTTTGCTAATGTAGGAATGCAACGTTTCATAAGGAGATCCTTCACTGAAATTCATCACACGAATTTGCGAACGGATACTTTTGTCTGCTTCGATAATAGCACCGCGTTTGATGAGTACAATACTCGACATTTTGTTGTTGGTATAATGGACCTCATTACTGATGTAGTATGTAATTGGTTCCTTTTCTTCTTCGCCTTCTGCCGGTTGATCATCATCATCTAAAATGAAAAATGTTTATAAGTATAAAATACAATCTCTTTTATATTGATCTTAACAAGTTGATTTGTCAAAAAACAAATAAACTAACGGGCACTGATTTGTGTGTGTATGGGCTGACTTAAAGGGTATAGGCAAGGGTTAATATTAAAGTATTCATAATTGTCGCATTAACTACAACTTATAAAGAAAACAATTTCAAAATAGTTTTTTCATTCAACACACAAGATACATTCACCATTGATGCAGGTCTTGCTAATGATTGAAGTATTTTCTTGATAATAATATAGTCCTCGGAAAAAACCACAAATGTAAAAAACTTGAAATTGAATTATGTGGAATTTTTATTTTTTGTAACTGTATATTATCTTTGCAAAATATTTATATTATCAAAATATCAAATGTCTATGTAGAAAAATAAAATATATGATTATAAAAAGCAATTTGAAATCCCACAGATTTTTAATTTTAAAAATCAGAAATCATTATTGTCAAGCCCGCAAATAAAGCTCTTTTTATACATAATTAATATTTGAATTCAAACTTATGGCACAATTTTGTATCATGCAATTTAAATTCAGACAATACAATAGCGTGTTAGATAACAAACACAAAATTACTATAAAATCATTATAAATTATATATTATAAAATATAAAATACATAAAAAATGGCAACAATATATTTTTTTTAAACAAATAACTAATGTTCGTGGGCAGAAAAACCACGGTCGATAGCCCTTTTTTATATTGTGCAGATTTGTATGTAATATAATATAAAATAAATGTATTTATTACTACTAGCAATAATGATGCAGAAATAATATTACTTTTTTTAAATTTAATTATGTATAAATAAGTGAAAAACGTAACACATTTTAAATTTTTAACTTTAAGCTCTTGACTGAAGCTGCAACTTCTGGCAGAACAAATTCATATATTTTTAACAATAAAATCCAATATTTTATGATGAATAAAAAATTTTTAAAAGAGAATGTAATACCAGACATTAGTGATGATGTCACATATTCACTACTGTATCTTTCAAGATTTTTTTTACATAGGCCATTTTACACAATTTAAAATACATAAATATTGGAAGTGGCAAGTGACAATGAATACAACAACAAACAATATAACCTCTAACCATCGGAAAAAGTATAAACTAATGCTATTATTATTGTTAAATGAGTGATTGCCATTGATTAGCAAACATTATAGCAACATCTAAAACGTGCTTTCCATATTTACCCTTTATGATTTTTTTTGCATGATATTAGCTCTTTTTCTTTGTGTGTTCGGAACTGCTCTGAGCAAGTTCTGTTATGACGTCACAGTTCAAGATAGTTCTCATGTACTAACGAACAGAAATTGGGCAAGTTGGAGTAAAAAGAGAATTGACAGTGACAGTTGAGATAACCTACAATTATAATTTGGCTTGTTTATTCATTTTTATTATTTATACTGCAAGATAAAAAAATTAACAACTTACAATATTAATACAAATACTGTTAAAAATAAAATTCAAGTTATAATAACATATTTGACAATAAAATATACATTTTAGAAAACAATGTTAAATTTTCGCTCGTTAATCCAAGCTGTACTAACTTGAACTGTTTACTCCTGCTCAAGAGGAGTAAAAAGTTCATGTTAGGAGCACACAAACAAACAGCAGAACGTGCTCAGAGAGTTCCGAACACACAAATAAATAGAGCTAAAGATTCAATCGTT
>JARJEC010121762.1:0-11360 GCA_030264575.1 Tachinus sp. AB-2021
TCAGTACTTGATTTTTCAATTCATCCAATAAATCTTTGTTTTTCAAACCATTCCAATTATATTATTATATATTATACTTAACAAACTTGATTTATTTACTCGATTCTATAAATTTTAAGAATCGAATAAAGTATTTGTTGTTTTTTTAAATTTATTAAATAAACACATTTTATCAATATTAAGCTGTTACTTATTTATATTACTAATATCTAATTGAGACTTATATAAATATTTATAAAACAAAATGACAATAAAACACTGCTCAAGTTAATATTTCTTTATTAAGTGTTCAACTCTAATATTATCACTTTCGATAAGTTATCGTATATAATCAAAAACTGGAAATAGTTCTTTGCCATTTTGTTTTTGTCATGCTTCAAATTAAAACATATTACAAATGCTTGTTTTTCTTTTGATTTATTTATTTAACGTCGCACAGTGGAGTATTTGTACCTAAAAATCGGAAAGAAGTTGAAATCAAAAATTTCATGAATCGTATGTTAATGATATTTTTCTTCAAGCTTAATAACATGTCTATCAAAGAGTGACCATTAAAATTTTCCCAGATTTTACCCCTTGTACAGTCACCCTCAAGTCGGTCATAACCCAACGTATGTGTGCATTACGGTTGCATATGTATATTGTGGAGCGCTATGAATTAAAAAAAAAACTTTGTAACATAAAGTAGAAGGTATATATTATATTGAAAAAATAAAACAATATATTTTGATTATTTTTAAACATATAGTTGTATACAGGTATTAATTGTTTTATTAAAATCAAATAAAGGAATTTTAGTCAATGTCTACAACCTGCCGGGGCAAAGTTTTTTTATACACATAAAGTTTAGATTAATCCCAAACAGATGTCGTCAAAAAATGTTCCCCCAACTTTCTCCCCGCAGCGTTTTTGCCATTTCTTTATAAACAAAATATTTTTAAAATAATTTTTTTAAATAAAATAAATATCCATGCAAATTTAATTCAATCATTTTATTGTTAAGTGAAAGTCTTTTTGTATTTACAAATATATTTTAAAGAATGGAAAATGCTATTTATTAGTGTTTATTAATAATATAATATTATCTTTAAAATGTTTTTTTTTCTTAAAAAGTTTTGATTATTTTTCATTAAATATATGATCTTTAAATAAAATATTGTATTTTTTTAATTTATGTTGCTAAAAAACACATAAAATAATTACGTCCGGTTTTTGCTACAAATACTCTACTGTGTGTCTGTTTATTTCTGTCATCTATGGACTAATCACAGATTGACGTCTAGGTTAGCCAAATCTAGATGTTGCCGCTAATTCAGGAAACCCAACCTGAATTATTGGGTTCTTTTACGTGCACGCAACAGCTAGGCAGTAAAAGAAATCTACACTCTTTCTTCCTATCCAAAGAAAAGCGCGTTCAATGCGTCTTCTTAACCTGAAAAAGTCGACATTTCAAGTAAGAACTGCCCGGATTCGAATCCTAGACTCCTGGAACAGCAATCAACAAACTAACCACTGAGTCAGTTGGACGGCTATAATGCTTGTTAATTTTTAAAATAATAATTTATCGCTGTGATATATACTAAATGAAACACAATGTGGGTAGTGTACCAAACTATACAAAAAATCAATATCAGTTATCTATAGGTATGACAGTTAAAATTATTAATTGTGATCGCAGATAAAGTATAATACTTATCCCAAGTAAGTTGATTATATACTCGTGAAGTATTAGTTACACTACTTATCGCCACGATGCTTGTAGAGTAACGTCCCATAAAATTTACGTTTTAATACATCAATTTTATGTAACAAAATTTACGCAAAAATGTTATGTAAATAATGCGTAATTAAATCGTAAATTATAATTTTTAAAATAAATTATATGCAAATTGGTTTACGTTGCTAAAGCGTTAAAAAAATTAGATTAAAAAATGTTAATGTTAATACTATTCTTTTACATACAAATATATATATATATAATAACCGTAATTCTGCAACGTTAAAATTATATTTATTATAATTAGCGTAAATTTTCGTAAATTATAAACTATATTATTCACGTCTTACTAAATTTTCAATGAACGTAATTCGGCGTTGTTAATTCATGTCAATATTAAAGCTTATTTAGAACAAACTATGAATGACGTTACTGTATGATAAGTTACTAAATTTGTTATTTATTATCAATCGACTTTCTAGTTTTATTATTTATTCGCATATTAGGGTTATTTACAGTTTTTGTTAAATACGTTGATATACTTTGACACACAACCTCTCATATTGTGTTATTAAATGCTAGGTGAATTTTATATTTATGTTTGATGTTGTTACTGGATTTGAAGTGTATTTTGTATTTAAAGCACGTTGCATGATAAGTAGTAATAAAAAAATTAGAATGATAATAATAAAAAATATTCATAATTGTTTGAATTTTTAGGGGCAACATGACAACTGCTATTTCTTAAATGTAGCAAATATCAAATTTGTCATGTTGCGGCAATATTTATTAAACTATTATTTTATAATAAATTTGTAAATAAGTAAATAATTAATGCAAATTACATTTAAAACGAAAATAAAACGTAACAATGTTATGTGTCTTACTATTATGTAACATGCCATTTACTATGTGTATTATTTAAGTTAAGGTTAGTTGACTTAAAACTATTGAATCGCAATCGAATGGAACTTATAAACGATACGGTTCGAGCATACTGCTACATTTAATTTTTCAGTTCGGTTTCTTATTCTGGTTCAAAATTTAAAATAATCGTGTTTTGGTAACAGCTTCAATTAAAACAATTCGGTTCCAGTTGTTTTTATTAATTTTTTTGTAGTTCACATTCCTTGGCATTATTAAAATCTATTACATTTTTCTCTCTTCTAATTCATATATTATGATACGGTAAGTGTTGCATTATCTGCCTATTAACATTTTAAAAATATTATAATTAAGGTTAAAAGGGCACTTGGTGTATGTTTTACTGTATTTTATTTTAATTTATTTCGAGATGTTTCGATTTAACAAAATCATTGTCAAGATACAAATATTATAGCATAATCAGTAATATTTGTATCTTGACAGTGATTGTTTAAAAAAAGCAGTTATTGATTTTTCCGTGATTTTTATAAAACGATGCACGTACGCCTGTTAAAGTGTGCGTAAAACTGTATCCTCTCTCCACTACTTGTGTTTGTATCACTTTTCTTTAGTATCAGATTGTTTCTCAGTTGTCTTTAGCAAGATTTCATGTACGCAATTGCTTGTCATTAATGTTATAACGTATGCTCTAGTTACTCTTAACGCATTTTTACGTAATTTCTTTAATATTTTTTCAACATTTAGTTTTTTTTACTCAAATCGGGTTTACCCTCTCTCTGTAACAATCTCTTCTGCTATATTATACTTCCATTCTATACGCCTGTTGGAAAAATATACGAAACTATTCTCTGATGGATTTTTGATTATTTCTTTTAGAATGTAAGCAAATTTTACTCTTTTTCTCTGCTAACAGTTCTAATCTTTGCATTATTTATGATTTCCGGTATAAACAAAACCAACTGCACCTTTATTGTCACAATGGATTATTATTGGGCCTTTTAAACATTTGCTGATTTTTTGAGTTTTTGTTTACGACTTGTACTGTCTTCCTTATTTTTCTACAATTAATAAGTGCAAGGTTTTATTTTTCTATCCTGTAATAACTCGATTTTCTTTGCAAGCTCAACCAGAATTGCATCTCAGCATGTTTTTAGTCATGTTGTTGTTTCTTATTTATTTTGTTGATCTCAATCTTTTCTGTCCTCTATCATTCTGTTTCTTATCGTGTCTTTATGCTATATAATCACCTCGGTGTGGTTGTTGAGCTTATTTAATATCTGTCTATATTTTTATCTTATCTCCGTCAGTTCTCAATTTCTTGCCTTTTTGGTAGTATTTTTGCTTGACCAAATACTTAATTGTTTTTTTTTGTCGATGCTTTGACGTATGCAATTGTTATTCTTAGTGCAAATTTGGTTTTTTGGGTATAATTCAAGTGTTTTTGCCTTGCGGTGGATGTTGATTCACCACAACTCACTTGATACAATTTTTGATCTACTTCTTTATCTGTGATTCTGAAACTTATTTGAGATTTCATTATAATTGTACTGATCAGTATTGCTGTTTGTGACAGTTGGAGCTCTTTCCTTTGTTTGCTTAGTCATCCGCAAATATATTATTTATGGAGATCTGTGGTAGTGCTTTGTCCTTTTCTAGTACCAGTAGTTCAGGGTCGTTGGCGCATGCAGTTTTTTGGTAGGTTGCGTCAGTTTTGTGTTTTTACGACGTTATGGTACATGATATTTTATAGATACTGACCAAGGACTGATTCCTATGGCACCGCTGCCTCTGCTTTATATTTTTTCCAATCTTCATTTAAGCATGAGTTAGCAAGGTAACTTTTAATGTATTCTATAAAACATTTATTATTTCCATTGTATTAAGTAATCATATTGGTCTGCTCGACAATTTTCCTTTCCAGTCTGCTTTTTGATAAGTTGCAAATTCCATTTTTCCATTCTCCTAGAAATATGTCCTCTTTCATTGTAATGGTTATTTCTCTTACAACTCTTACAAATTTCACATTCATATTGTGGATACTTTATCATCATTTTGATTCTTATGTAAAAGCACGTGTTAGTCTGTGTTTTCTTTTTTCTGTTTGGTAAATTTTTAGTAAAGTTAGTTTGCATGATAATTAAATCAAATGCATGTAAAATTATTTTATATTTCTTTAGGTTTTGTGGGCTAGGTCACAATAGCACTGCTATCCTTATAAAAATTTATCAACACAATAATGAATTAAAATATTAATAAAACTTATTTATAATTTTTTTAATTCAAATCTAGACCAGTAAAAAAATTATCCTGTTTATATTTTTGTATTATAGTAGGATTATCTTTAATGCCTTTATTTTCCCGTTTCAACAACCATATAAATGTGTGGCCAAGCAAGCCCATCTTTTGCCATATCTCAATCCAACTCCCATGCTGTGTTTTTTTCGAAGATTTAAAAGAGTAAAGTACCTTAGAATGGACAAATTTCTTTTTCTCTCAGTTATATACATCATTTTATTTTCATGACAATTACCTAAAATTATTTTGCCAACCTTACTCACTGTTAACAAAAAAAAAAATGAAACGCACATTCTTTTTTGGTATAGTTTTAATGTTAAAGTGTATGTAGTACCTTGGCCAAAACTCATCTTATCATCACTCATCTCTATACGACCCCTTGTGCTAATACCCCTGAAATGTAGAGGGTATTGGATTAAAATAGTTATTAGTTTACTTCACTCTCTTTTTCAAAAAAATATTTTTTTATGTATTTTGTTAGCAATTCTTATCTTTGTTGTTACCCTTTCTGTATAAAACTTTTACTTTCGTTGTTTAATTCCCTTTCTGTATTCCTTACGGAGTCATATGTGATTTTTTTAAATTTGCAAATTTCTATTAATATGTAATTTGTTTTTGTCCTTTAAAAATAGTTTTTGAATAATTTAGTATTTTAAATCAAATCTTAGTTTTGTTTATTATACCAATAAAGATGTAGTTGATTGGAAATAATAATCATTTTAAAAATCAAAATTATCATTTGTATATTTTACAGAAAAGTCATAAAATATTACGAAGTATTAAAATTCAATTTCCTACAATATTTAAAATTGAAATCAAGTCACCTTGTTCCATTGATTACTTGGTATATTTTTCTCAAACATTTCCGTTTCGGTTGAATTTCTGCTGATTAAACGTTTCAGAAAAGATTGCATGCAGAAAAGCGACCATATAGAATTAATAGAATTGTTCCTCAACTAAAAATAAACAACAAAACTATAGAAAAATTTCGAACTTAGTTATAGAGTGTAAAATATAAATTTTGTTCAGAACAAAATTAAATAGCAAGGGGAAAAATTATTTGAGAGGAAAATTAATAAATGGAAGAGTGGCGCAAATCTCAAACAAAATAAATTAACTTGACCGGAAAATTTATTTTAATTTAAATATTTCTTTCTTTGTATTACTCTGAATTATTTTCGTAACAGTCTATTTATTAATTCTGCCTAACATTGGACCAATTTTAGCAGCTATAATGAAACATGGATGATATTTACAATGAAAACACAATCAAATATGCAAGGTTGGAAATTTTGCATATTAAATTGAACAAATATTTACTCTTGGTAAAAACGCGAAAGTCATCACTTTACTTGTTTTTAGTTCTTTTTTGGTATTGATTTTACACACGCTTTAAAAAGTTGTCTTTCTTTAAAAAATAAAGCACAAACTTGAAACGTTGTAATGGAATTGTTGCGTCAGTGAATTAAAACTGGGGTTTGAAAATTATCAAATTATAAAACTTAATTATAAATCCTTTAAAAGCTTTTGAAATGTTTATTACGTTAACTAAATCAAATATTTAGTAATATGCCTACGGAATTGTGCAACTTTTCAAATAAAAATTTATCAACATTTAATATTAAAATTTTACAAAGTAATTTGTTTAGAAAAATAGTTAATTCATTGTGAATAGATTTGTCATGTACGGTTATTACTTCTATTTCATTATATATTTGACTAGAATAATATAAAAATTATTTTATATATCAACAATCTTAATTATTAATATATTATATCTACTTAATATGAATTATTATATAATTATACGGTTTCTATGTATGTTGCCGCATGCTTTGTAATACCTAAATATTGTGTTTCGGCATTAATTCTATAAAATTTCATATGAACGTGCAACAGCTTTGCAATTTATAATCAAATTACTATGCTGACATTCATCAAAATGTCGATAAAAGCCCCTTCAAAAATCGTTTTACACAGTTTTCAACTTATTAATAACTGTTTGCAAAAGCATTCACACATAAATATTATTACATATTTCATTTACAAAGGTTTTGAACTAGCAGTTATAAAAGCAAATATAATACTTTTCACCACTGGATGTAGTTATAAAACTTGTTTTAAAAGAAAGAAAGTATCACACATTGTAATATTATAGCTCCCTATTATTTTTCAATAACAAGACTGCATTGTGCAATGTGCTCCAATAGTTTATCTCGCATACCTACTGGTGTTCACCGTACTTTTGATTTTAAGAAACATCATACATGAAAAATCTACACTCTATTCTGCTATTTCCATTACAAAACTCATAAAGGAAACAAATATTTGCATATTCAATATTGGATAACATCTTGGTATTATTTATTAACTCGTCTAATACTCAAATAGAATCAAATAAAATATCAAATTAATCGATTGCAATTGTATCTTTAAAACTACCTCTAGTATTTTAGTAAATACATTTTTAATAATAATAACGTCTATTAGATAAAATAAATTTGCTGAAAATATCTGAAGAACTAAAAGAAATATAAGAACATATTATTATAGTTTTCAATTATAATGAGAATGTCAATAGCTATCAATAAAAATGTATAAAATATGCATCTTGTGTAACAATAATGAGGGTTGCTGAACTGGGAATTCCCGACACAAAATTCCTGGAAATTTTTTTAAAAATTCCCGAGAATATTCATAATTGAAATTGTAAAATAGCTAAAATATTTTAGTACTTTAAATAAAAAACGAGATTATTACCATACTTTTAGATGGGAATCTCATTTTGAACTTAAACAACATTAGAAAAAGGATTTATCCAATAATTTAGTTTAACATTAGATAAATAGACGAGTATTACTTAAAGTAGATATTTAAAGGAAATGCAAAATATTGAATCTTCTACAAAACAAGATCAACAGAGAGTACTAACAACTCTTTAATCTTTTTAAAACTGAAAAAATATCAGCAATTTAGAATTTATATACTTCTCTCTATAACACCAAGAAGTACTGTATGAAATATTTTCCTTAACACAACATTTTGCTACAAAACTTTGCCATACAATTTAGAAATAGACATTTAATCCTTAATTCTGCCAAGTAAGCATGTTTTTAAAATTATAATTTATTTTTACTATTTTCAATTTATAAAAGTTTACAATGTTTTCATGTCCATCAATTATTATATAATTTTATTTTTATTTTGCGATTATCAGTTTAGTTTTTCGATTAGTTTTCAAATTTCTCGATTCCCGAGAATTCCCGGTAATATCCTAATCGTTTGTCTCGTGTCCCAGGAATTAAAAAACAGTCGAGACTGAGCAACCCCAATGATAACTAAATATACAAAGCTTTGTTATGATAAATGTAAAACATTTTTTTTATTAATTATTAGTTTTTTTGGTTTTGGTGGAATTTTTATGCATTAGTGGTAACGATTATACAAGGCGTCCAGAATTTTATTCTAATTCTGATGCACTTTGATCATTATAAAAATTCTCTTTATTCCAAAGATAATAAAAAAAAAAAACAAAAAATTGTTTTTATAAAAAACTTATTATTTCATTTAGGTACTATAAAATTTATCAAATTTTTTTATTAATTAAGGATACTCTATTGGTTAAAAGAAACATAGATGTGTGTTCAAAACATATGCTGGTTCGAGAAATGGACCGTTGAGTTATAACTTAGTATTAAAATAAAATAAATCTTATTAAATAATAATTAATTTAATGTTGGTACATACCGTCTCTCGCGTACCGTCCATTGTGATGCACAAATTTCTTCCAAAGCTTAGGCGCCTACAATATTCTGTAATTGCCGTAAACATTGTTGAGGTGTGTAATATTGCCTTTTGAGCAAGTCGAGATTATCCGGTTTAAAATTTCAACAACCATTAGCAGCCGACTGACGTTCTTTTATTGCTCTACGCTTTCGTTGGCGTAAGTATTGTGATAGAATTATTTATTTAATATGTTTGTTAATTAAATTAAAAAAATATTTATATTAAAATTAAAATTTATATTAAAAATAAAATTGTTTTATACTTTATATAATTATATAGCAAAAAGCCGGATTTGCTATATCTAAACTATTTAAAGTACAAAATATATTCTATTTAATATTCTTTTGTTTATTATAAATAAAATATAACGGGTAGAATGGTCACCTTTAAATGACTAATATGATATCTTTCGCACGAACATCAGGTGCAACAAGACTTTGCATCGTTCGTCTGAAGACTATCAGAATAACTTTCTAGAAAGACATTAATTGCATATAAAAATATTTATAATAATAGATACTAACATTATGTAGCACTACAAAAATTTAAAAAAGTTATCTTGTAAAGTAGAGTATAGCAAAGGACAAAGCTAACTCAAATATATCAACTCTTGAGATCAACATACCAGTTATAGTAAAAAATTATGTGTGCTTTGATGACACAATAAAAATCAAATCCAGAAATCCTAGCATCGTAGCCGGTCTGTCAACCGCTATGCCACCATCGATACACACATCGATATGGGGTTATGTATGACACCTACAAATATTATTAATTAATTTGTCAAATTAGATTTGTTTATATTATTGTTGCTTCATCACAATTTTACATCTTCTCTCAGTTCGGCGCCAAAGTTTCATTCTTAATACATTCGAATTAGAAAAAATGAAGGAAACTGTAAAATCAATCAGCAAAATTGAGATTAATTCAGAATTTTCGAGTGACACTAAATTTGTCCTTGAAGAAATCACCCCATAGAAGTTTTACTTGAAAAATAGTACTGCGTCTAAAATAAAATAACATAAATTTATTTCATGTATGCTACAAAAGACTATATTCGAAAAAAAATATTTTGCTAATGGATTGTTAATGAAATGGAATAAAATGATAATTAACAAAAAGATTTATAGACTGACAAATCCCGTTTCTCAAATTTTTGTTTCAATGTTTTTTTGAAGCAATTGTTTATGAGGACCAATATTTTTTAATAGAAAATTAGCTGCGCCTTGATGCTTAAACATATTGCAAGTAAGCTTAGATCAAATATTGGACAAATTGCAATTTTGTTACTGAAACTCTTGTTTTTGTTTTGTTAACTTTTATTATAATAAAACACTAGCTATGTGTTACAAGAACTTAATTACTCTTAAGTTAAACTATGACCCAACCACATCTGAGCGGTATAAATTTAATCTAGGTTAGATATAGTTTATGGCAATCAATAGTGTAATACAAGGTTATTCACAACAGGTGGCTAAAATAAAATTTTTACATCAAATTCTAAATATAAACTAAAGAATATCGTTCTTGAAATTTTGTTTTAGTCGTTTTGTTCGTTTTTAAGTAATTTGATTTAACTAAATGAACAAGAACCGGAACGATAAATCGGAACCAAAACAATTGAATAGAAAAAAAAACAGCTTAGCTTTCCATACAAAAGTATAAGTTAAGACAAACATGAGAAACATATTTAGCTCCAACCCGCCAAGCTTTTGGCCGTATTTAAAGAATTTTTTTAATTTAATTTTTTGGTGTACGGTTCGGTTCCGGCGAATATTCAAATAAACCATGTCAGTTTGCTGTAGTTTGGTTCAAGTTTTTTTTTTAATTTTTGACATTCAACTTACTTGGTAACAAAGCAAAATTTTAGAAAACGTTTATTTTTGTTCCGAATTTGAAGTAGAATATAACATTTTATTTTTGACCACCTGTTATGAATTACCCTATATATGCAAAAAAATGTACGTCATAGTACATAAATTAACAATTCATAGAGTCACAAATTCCGCATCTTTTATAAATTTCGTACTGGTACCAAATATAAGGTGTATAAACCTGAATATCTCAGAAACTAAGGTTAAAATAAAAAAATCATATTTAAAATTATTAAAAAGTGCTTGTTGGAGGAGAGAACAGACATGCCAAGAGTAAGATATAGTCAAAAAAATTAAGTGTTTCGAACGTTATTTTATTTTGATCCGGTTTGCTGAGACAGCCAAAGTGGATAAAAACAGCTTGCATGCTTCAACAACAAAGCATAGAGATCACAGTTAATTAACATATTCTATTCTTAAATATCGAAACTATTGCAAAAACTACTAAAGCTCAACCCAACAATATTAATAGGAGATGTTATCGGAAATTAGATATAATTGACGCCAATTGATAGGTAAGTTGAAGTGAATGAGCGAGCAGAATACTTAATATTTATGAAGAAGAACAAATATTTAAAGTAATAAATACTTACTAATTTTCAGAGAAATAGTCTATATCGTAAAATTTTCTTAAATCAATAAAATATAATAAATACCCGTACGGCACTATCGTAAACAACATGGAAAATCATCAACGTCTTATGTCCAGAATATATCAATGCAGTAAAAAATACTGCGTATTTATTGATACAAAAATGTATAGTAATTAACAAAATATTTTTATAAAGAAATAATGATACGTA
>JARJEC010121772.1:0-10740 GCA_030264575.1 Tachinus sp. AB-2021
AATCTTTAAGGAACGATTCGATTATATTATTAAATCATTTGCTGTTAGAGTTTCATAAATCTTATCAGTATTGCTGTCAGACAGATTTTTAAAAATTGGGATAAGAAATGAGTTATTTAAATTATAGTTTTAACTTTAATCTATCGTCACTATTTATACTTCAAATAAAGTTCGTATTTATATTTGTAGGTTATGAAATGTTAGCATTGGTAATTAGATAATGATGTAGACCAAATGAGGTTCTTGGAAAGACTATTTGAAGCCATTCTTAGAAAATTTGAGAATTGATCAAAATATTGTTTTAAATGATTTTCTCATTCTATTTTTTGCTTTATCATTACTATATAAAAGGAAATTTTTCCTTCTTTTTAATTTAAAATTTTGTTCATAGTAAACAAGTTTTGCAAATATTCTATCGTGTTTTTATAGACAACTAAAACTTAAATGTTAAAACAAGTTGTACTTTTATTGGCTACTTTCTAAATAATTTTGTAGCTACCTTAAATCCCAGTAACATGAATGAATTTATTATTAAAATCAAGTTAGTCCTTATTTTGGTTATGCAAATTTTAAATTTACTTTGAAAATATAATGGATTCGACCAAAACATTTTGATAAAATCAGAAAAAGTTTACTTGAATAATCTGAGTTGTATTGGAACATAAAACTCCTTTCTTCAACTGGCTCGGAATCAGTTCTGGGGCTCCTTGAAACAAATCTATTGTTGAAAATCCGTAATTGTTGTTACCCTATTTTAGTTATTAGTGATTTATTTATTATTTATTATATTTCAATTACATCACAGATCAAATATAAATTGTTTTTATGTTCATAATGTTTACTTACAATATTACTTGATGCGAAAAAGTGACTATAGTGATAAATTTTGCCTTGAAAAAAATCGCCCCCTTAGAAGGTTTCTTTAGTAAATAAATTTCATTATATTGTGAAAATATCATTACCTCCAGTGTCAACTGTTGTTATTCTTGTTTATTTACATTGAAAAATGTCAGATTTGGTTTATAATAACAAAATAATCCGGTAAGTGTTGCTTAGATACACTTCCCGACTGATGTTATAACTCACCTACCGGACTCCAATTGATAAGAGCAATCAAACACACACGAGACAGTATGAAGTAAAAATTTATATCCAGTGCAAAAACCATTTTTTGATCTTTTGAATTATAGATTTATAAATAATGAATTTTTATAAGCGCAAAATCAAAATTAGATGTTCTTTTCCATAAGATAACTATAAGGTTTCACTTTTGTCTAATCCTAGCACATTTTAGGAAAATCTGTTGACTCACATCGCTCAGCAATACTGATATAAGTTGAGCTTGTTTAATTAACATTCAAGTGGTAGACACTGTTAAAGTAATGTTCTGAATAATATTTTATATAAAAAATAACCGAGTTTTATGTTATAAAACTTGATAAATAGGTAACATTTTAAGTTTGATATGATATATATTTCGCACGATTTAACAAAAAAGTAACTTATTAATTTTTTTAAAACTTTTATATTGGTATGTCAAAATACGGATTTTTTTAAATATAAATTATAATTAATGAAACGGTAAATAACCTAATTTTAAAATTGTGCTTGCGACTTAACTATATAATCCAATAATGAGTAATCTTTTATGTCAAATATAAATGAAGTAATACATATTCGTTTTGTATTAACCATACATTTTCATTTCTTTAAGATCAATCGATAAGTAATATGGTTGTCAATCAGCATAAAAAATGTGAGATAGATATTCATTACTGGATAAACCTAATTTAGTAGAAAATATCCACAAATATGTACAATAAAAATATACAAAAAAAACTTAACATCATATGACAAGGGTTTTAAAATATAAGAAAATATCACAAGTAATAAAATACTCTTTTAATTTACTTATCTATAAATTAATTAAAGAATGTTGCCATTTCTTAATTAATTTATAGATTAGTTAAAGATCATGAATACGATCGTAGATTGTATGACTTACTCAATCCGCATTTTCCAGAGCAATTAATTAGAGTGTGTTTTCTACCAACAACATTTGGATGGCAACATTTATAGTAGATTAAAAGGAATGTAAGAGCCAGTAAGAAGGCAAGAATTTGTGTAATTGGAACTCCATAATACAGAAAAGGATTTTCTAAAGAATTATTTGTTACACACCTGAAATTTAGAGAAAAAATAGATTACATTATATCAAACTAATAAAAGCTAAACTCAAATTAGACAGAAAAAATACAGTTAAATCTCCCATAAGTGGAAAACTGACTAATTTAGCTTATTAAAAGTTTCGTTTTAACCTTAGAAAGCTAACCTACTTAAATTTGTTTTTTTTTAATGTCTGCTCATTATAATTAAACACTACCATCTTGCCACTTCAGTAGTGCTTTTTCCACTGCTTTGTTAATAATAAAAATTAATTTTTAGTTTGATTTCTTGGCATTGCTACACGTTTAGCCAGAGTGCTGGCGTAAAATAAATATGCAGGACTGAGGAATGGCTGAGGATTTTTAAATTAAACACGAAAAACAATGTAGGAATTTTACTGTGTTTACGTTTTTCCATGTTTATCAAATAAATATATTTCGTAAGTATTTTTAGAGTACACTCCAAAACTGTCAACTGTCAGTGTCGTGTGAACAGCTTTATTGTAAAATTCCTATTTGTTTTTAAGTGGAAGATTTGAAAATCCTCAATCATTGTATTATACAAATTATAATAAATGTCTGTAAACATAACACTGGATCAAAAGCATCCACTTACGCACAAGAAAACTAAAGACAGTGAATGATGGATAATAAAATCTGTCCAATGCTATAACTCACTTATTTTTTATCATCTGTGAAGCATTTGATTCATTATATATGAACATTTATTATTTTTGATTAATCATTTTTTATATTTAAAATGACAACCCCCATTTTTATATTTTATTTGAATAGAGCTTGCTTTTCTGATTGTGTGTGTTCCTTGAAAATGTATCACAAGTATGACTACACATAACAAAGTTTTTGAAATGATTAAAATAAATAATATCATTAACAAGTGTCAAGTTGGCTATGATTTACAAAATAAAAAACAAATGTACGATATGTACACATTTAAATTTAAATGTAAACACTATTTTTATCATTTTGAACACTTTTTTTTGTTATTTTGCGGGATTGTAAGTTTTACAACTTTCCATCTATTATAAATGTACCAAATTAATTAAAATTAATTTAAATTTATGTCATACTTGACGTTTGAATTTTATTTTGTATTTCATGGCCAATATGACGCACTGCATTAAAAATGATTTTTGCTTTTCTATTTTATTTAATTTAAATTTTTTTCTAAATTCATGTTATTTAAGCTCATACTTCTTTAATACATTTTTTAAATCGGAAAAATGACCGCTACTCAAATATAATGTAAAAAATGGGGGTTGAAGAATTAAAAAAATGACTATCGTTACTTGAAAATAATAAATGCAAAATGAAGGAATAAATGCTAGACAGAAGATAAAAATTCAATTTCATGAGCAATAGAAAAAAAATGAGTCATTTATAGCATTGGACCGATTTTAGTATACACCC
This sequence comes from Tachinus sp. AB-2021, assembly GCA_030264575.1. NCBI lineage: Eukaryota > Metazoa > Arthropoda > Insecta > Coleoptera > Staphylinidae > Tachinus > Tachinus sp. AB-2021. Next base: position 3,597 of record JARJEC010121772.1, read on the forward strand.
TGTATGTATAACATATGATTAGTACATAAAATTTATGTAGATTAATACTTCGTTAATCTTCATGTATAAATTATCGTTAGCTTTATAAGGATTGAAGAAAGTTTTGTAGATATATATTATATTTTTATTTGTTTTTCCATCTAATTTGAGCTTTTTTTTAAATTAAATAAAAATTTCTTACCAAATAACAAGGGCACCTGTATTTTCCATAAAACACACCAGGTAATATGCAAGATAAACATATCTAGTGGGCCCATCATAGGGTGATATAAAGGCCAAAACGTATGCAAAACCTAGAGCTACTGAGAGTAAAAGTTCCTCACATCTATTGGCACACGAAGTTGATAAATGTTCAAGAGCTAACCAAACGGCCATTACGCCCCAGTGTAAAAGACATATGAAACCCATCCAGGACGGATAAATTGCAGCTAATAAACTCAAGGCAACTACTCGAGAAATGGCACCCGTAAAATGCCAGAAAAATGCAATAACGGTGCCTCCCCAAGATATTTTTTCTTTGTCATCTCTGGCATAACGAACAGATCTGTGGTATGTAGTCAACGACCAAGCTATTGAAGCCAGTGAAGCAAGGACCGTCCATGACTGAATTAATGCAATATCTGAAATTTAACAATTATCAATCAGCCATTTTAAATTAAATAAAAAACTACTAATAGATAAAACAATAAAAATAAAACAATTGGAAAAGTTTTTTGTTTATATAAAACTTTTTTTAACACATTAACATTTAACAATAGTCATTTGCTAAAAGCTAATAATATTGAATTAGAAATTAAAGTAAAAGAAACAATTAAAATAACTCATTCTGATTGATTGCAAAACATTTATAATTACTTAAAGGACAACTCATGTTTGAATTTTATGAGATAACATTATTTAACATTAAATAAATTATATTTAACTTTATTACTTACCACTGTTAATGACATCATCCATTGATAAAACATATCTTAACAATATCATAAGCTGTATAATACATTGTGGTCCGGCATGTAAAAAGCAATGAAACAGTCTTAATAAGGCGCCATTGGTATCTTCATCTAACATGCGTCTATAATATGTAGTTTGTAAATGGTCGGCTCCACTAGATTCGGCAATTTTACTCTTTATTCCATAATAAAGAGTGTCAATATATCTTAAAAGTGGTGAAATTTGTAGCAACAAGAATAGGATTCTAAGAACCCATTGACACAGTGGAATTTTCCCCATAGATGGATCATCATGATCAACAATATACCTGAAACAAAAACATATTATAATTAAATATTCATTTATTTATAATAATAATTATGTTTTATTAAGTATTAATTAAAATTATTTATTAACCAAAATATAATATAATTAATGAAGTTTCCATGCATAAAATATCACTTAATTTATATAATAACATAAAAAATTCAAATTGTTCAATAACTAATAATTTCCAAGTAGCTATTAATTTGAACAAATGTCAAATACTGTATGAATCTTATACAATGATTCTACATATATAAAAGAGAGGGTTATGTGTGTCCGGGGTCAACTCAAAAACTACTACTGATTTTGACTAAAATTGATTTACATGAAAGTGTTTATTTATAGTTTTTTAATATTTCATTTAATTACAATTTTTTATTTTTTTGTCAGCAATAAAACTGGTAAAAAAAATTGTTACTTAAAAACCGTTTTTGAAATTGACAACAAACTATAAATTGAGAAAATATGGAGTTATTTCTTAATGTATGAGCATTTTTGCAGTAACTAAGCGTTAGATCAAAAAACAGATTGAAGATTAGTGAATTTTAACATAAATTAAATATATGCATATTTTCAGATCAACACATGACGTCACAATCAAAAGAGTTCATTTCTATCAATTTAAATTTTTAAAATAAATATTGCTGATGTATCACAATCAGAAAATATAACAAAAAATGATGTGTTCAAAATAATAAAAAAGTGCCTGTGTAAATTTAGATGTGTATGATATTTGACATTTGTATTTTATTTTGTATATCATAGCCAACTTGACGCTGCATTAATAATAAGGCTTTTTAATTATATTATTTATTTTAATTTTTTTCTCTAAATTTATCATACTTGCAATATATTTTTGAAATCCGAAAAACGAGCTATATTCAAAAACAATATAAAAAATGGGAGTTGTCATTTAAAATATAAAAAATGATCATTGTTGTTTACTCCAATTTAGTATACATTATTTTATAGTAAAGTTGATTCTGATCAACTTATAAAAAATTATATTTTTTATTAACAAAAGAGAGCCAGCAAGGCTAAATCAATAAATGTTTAACATAAAACAATTATAATAAATAATGATACAATAGATAGAAATTATAAGGTGCAATCAAAAACTATTCAAGTCCAGTTGAAATATTTGATGAAGTTTTCAAATTTTATTCGATTGTCTCTTCAGGATATTATGTAATATGCTAGTTTGTATTTTTCTTTACCTTTTTTAGTTTTTATGTTTTTTTAATATTTTTTTATATAACTTTATTATAACGTAGGATTACTTATGTAAATAAAAATTAGTATTTGTTAAATGGTGTTCATACCGTAAATAAAGTATTATTATTATTATTGTTAAAATTTAGTTTAACAGGTTGACTGGAGTGACGAAAATATATCTACGCTTCTGTGCATTGCCAGTTCTTTTGGCGGGTGGAGTACGTGTTTATTGAAGCTGTGCATTGCCGATACAAAAAGATTGCTACTTATATAGAAAAGACTAATAAAATTACAGAGACCCACCTATCTGGAACTGAATTTTGTGGCAAGTTTCAGTACTGGTAAAAAAAGACCGATTGCGTAGTTAACCAATTAACAATTGTTTATGTGTTGTCGTTATCACGTGCAATTTATGTAAGAAAACATTTTATCTAACAATTTTTTTAATTCAACATATACTAATTTTTGAATATCGTACAACCTCTGGGAGTCACGAACTAAAAAGTTTGAGAACCATTGCTCTGAAGATGTTTGTAAACCGTTATTGAGTAAAGTTGACTTTATTTTTGCATATTTTTATTGTTTTCAAATTAGCATGTTATACAAATTCAAAACAAGAATACATATTTTATGCACTAATGTTTTATTTTAAAAATTCTAAACTAAATTCTTTAACCATTGAGTCATTCGAAAATTGGTTTTCCCAAAAGATTGTTTTTGAATAAAAGCTAATATGATTACATTAAAAATTTTCAAGATGGGGTGGGGTCATTTCTGAGGTATTTAGAATACCGACCTCACAAATAGCATAATAAATTGCATTTTTATATATTTATACTCGTAATAAATTACTTGCCTAGCTTCATAAATAATCATAAAAAATAACAAAATAAAAAACCCTTCCTTAAGGCTTGTGTCACCAGATATACAATAATAATTTTATTTGGATAGAATAGATGAAGCCACAAAAATATAATGGAATTTGTAAATTATAGGATTAGCTGGTTATATCAGTAATTCCATTGTTATTCACTAATCAGCTTAAATAGAATAATTATAGATACATTTTAGAGAGGCAAGGTGGGCACATATTAAAATACCTTTAAGCAATTTCAAAAAATAAAAATGCTGTTGTAATTAGTTAATGTTATAAGATTAGTTTACCAGTACAGCATGATAATAATAATAATAACAATAATAATAATAATACAATAGTTATGGCTAATGTGATAATATCATCAGATCTTTATATCAATATGATTTATTTAATTTAGCTTAGTTCTAAAAGAATTAACTGATTTTTTGAGTTTTATACATCAACAGTATTGGTATTTTTCAGTGGATTCTTTTGGTAACTAATGTTATGTTAAAAAATAACTGCACATTCATGTAACTATTGATAAAAATAAGATTTTATGTATAGATAGTGACATTAGAAAACTGTCAAAATTTTGTAAATACTTTCAAACCAGAAAAATGAAATGTGACCAATTTTAATCCCGCTACCTATTCACTGGTGGTTCAAAAGTCATCCCATAAGCTGTTGGTCCCATCAAAACCCCGTTATTACAAGCCATCGGCTTACTTAGGGGCTATAATAGGGTAAAACATAAACAAAACATAACTAAAAGATAAAACATGCTGAATTTGGCATAAAAAAAAACTATAAATATTAACCTTTATTTGTTACTCTATTCTTGGAAGTATGCTGCCGTGCTTAACAAAAACGCTGTATCTACAATAAAATCTAAAATCAAGTTATTTCTACAAAGTTTTGGATGAACTTTACTGTACTTTACTGTTTCTTAACCTTTACACAAAAACTTGAGAAATGATTGCTAGAGACATAAAGTGAGTTATTATGAAAAAAATTCATACCAAACTAACTTGATTTCTACAGAAATTGTTATTTATAAAAAACACATAATAAGCAATCTTGATTTCTACATAAAAATTGATTTGCACAATTTACCAAATAAATTGAAAAGTAAAAATATTTTATTAGAATTTTATTTCATAATAACATTATATGTATGCAATATCTGATTTTTAGTTAGTAACTACAAAACGTTGATTCTATGGAGCTTTATAAAGTACTAGCTAAACTGGCCACACTTCGCTGCGGCTCAGTCTGATATGAAATGTATTGTAAAGCAAAGAAAAGTATTCTAGCAAACATAGATTCGTCGAGAGAATATATATCATTTACTGTGGCTATGGCTATGAAAATAACTTTTTATCGTAATACTAGTATATTGCCTATATCATTAACAAAATCAAATTTATTTCACTCACTCCCCCACTCACTCTCTCAGTCACTCACTCATTCACTCACCCTCACTCACTCACTCACGGTTTTAGTGCAAGTAAATGCGGCAGAATGTGTTGAAACGGAAGTTGAAGAAGACCATACAGCGATACAGATCGCTTATTTATGATATAATAAACAACCTCTTCGATATACCGAGTGACCCAAGCTATAGGTAAGGCTGTTTTATTTTGTTATTTATAAAGCTGGAAAATGAAATTTATACGAGTACATATACATAAAAAAAGCAATTTTTGTGATCGATATCACTTCCGGAAACGACATTTTGTGAATTTTAACTGGAACCATATACTTTTTTTGTTATTTTGAATTAGTTTGACAATTTAAATACAAAAACATACAAATTGTCAACTTTTATCAACATGGCAATAAAAAAACACTAGTTTATTTTTGGATTTAGGTGGCTGCAAATCGGTTAAAATGATTGAAAACTGATCAAAAATGAGGTTGATGTTGCGTTAAGAAGCCCTCTGTCGATGCAATACCAAATACATAACATTTTATCGGTAGTATATGTAGCACTGAAAGGATTAGTCACGTTCAATATATAATGACAGAATCAGTTCCATTTGCTCACCAGCATTATGCAGGCATTCAAGGTTAGCGTTTGCCCAGACTTCATGCGGGTAAATCAAAAATCTTATTATTCTCCAGTTTTATCAACAAAAAAAAGCTCTGTGACCTAGAATGCAATAATGCCATAATCAAATGTAATTTTTTGAAAAAAAAATTTCTCCTATAAAATTGAGTAAACAGAGTAAGTCCATGTCAATGACAAATTGTATCATTTTATAAAATTGCATTTGATCCAATATTGTTGATCTCATTTTGTTAATTAACAATTATCGGGAATGCCATATATTATCCTTATCATCAGAGATAATCAAATTTCCTGTAAAATTGTGTTATGAGCTCTACAAACATGTAATTAATAACACTTATTTGCCCAACAGTTAATATATCATAAAAATGCCTTTAGTATAGTATTATTCCAATATCATAAATAATATTAATTAAAAGTTTTGTAAAGCAATATAATTTTGTGATTAAACCAAATAAATGTTTTTGCTTTGATATGGTCCTGAATGTTGGGAAATTATGAACTCTAATGGTATTCATAAATATTTAATTACAGTAATGACCTTGCTTAAGAATTTTATTATTTTCACTCATGTTGTGTAATATTTTTATTAGACCTATCATATTAAAACATCATACTTCCTCGTTTTAAATGTGGATAATAATAAAAATGCTGAGAATAAAAAAAATATATAATTTACATTGCTACACATAACACATTAATTAGATTTTAAAAGTTAACAAGTTTTGAAAAATACTTTGATATACATAACATATTTGCTTATTTTCTTGTCTTTTGGCCTTAAAAATTACAACCTATACTGTTTCATTATACATATACAATAAAAAAAATGGTGACTACCTAGTACACATACAGTACTGCCGTCATAACAAAAACATTACAACCTATAGTGCTTCATTATACATATACAATAAAAAAATTGTGACTGTGCCTAGTACACATACAGTACTGCCGTCATAACAAAAAGAACCAATCTGCAAAAAGCCGCACACATTTTGCTTTCGTATTTACGTACATGCGGTTTTTGGAAAATGATATACTTCATTTTCCAAAAACCGCATATGCATTTTAGGGCATTTAAAATAACAATAGATTTTTTTGAAAATTTATTCTAATTCAGCATACACAAATTTCCTAAAAAGTGAGAATGACGCAAAAATGGAAAAAATGCAGTTTCTACTACGACTGCAGAGTAGAAGTAAAACCTTTAATACATTTACATTACAACTACACTTTTTTAAACAAATTTCTATTAGCAAATTACTCACATTAAAAATAATAATGTAATTATCATTCATTCCGAAAATTATAAAATTAAATCTCCACAAATATAATAGGAGAAAATGAGTGAAGAACAGATCAAATGAGGAAAACAAAACAGAAAAGTAACCTAATACATATTTACCAGTGACAGAGATTTTTTGTTGACCTTTTTGGTTATAAATATATATATATATATATATATATATATATATATATATGTGTGTGTGTGCGTGCGTGTGTGTGTGTGTGTAAATCTTTATTTTTAAAACTATATTATTTCTGAATTTTCAAATTTTGCAAATTGAATTATACATATTAAAACTTTGTCTTTTTAAAACTGATTCAAATAATTGGCAATTCGGATAGCTGGAGTTCAGATAATTGGAGTTCTACTTTATTAAGACTACGAAATGTTTAGAAACAAAATTGAATTTTCTAAAAAATCAATTATTTAAAATAAAACGTTTCATTGTAATATT
>JARJEC010121828.1:0-21623 GCA_030264575.1 Tachinus sp. AB-2021
ACACTACGAGATAAGATTCCAAACCTCCACATCCGCCAACAAACTGGTGTTTGCGACATAATCGACAGAGTCGCCAGCTTATAGTGGTGATGGACAGGACACCTTGCTAGATTCCAAGACGGACGCTGGACAAAAAGATTCCTGGAATGGCAACCACGAGCAGACAAAAGAAGTCGAGGTTGACCACCAACTCGATGGACGGACGACTTGAAGCGTTTCGCGGGAAACAGGATGAACGTAGCCCAGACCAGGAACACATGGAGAAATTTAGAAGAGGCCTATGTCCTGCAGTGGACACAAATGGCTGTGTGATGATGATGACAGACCGGTGCGAATTATTTGCAGACGCGGAAAGCGGGAGGGGGACCAATAATTTGCTGCTGTGAAAATTAAAGCTTTAAAACTATTGGGAAAATATCATATTTGTGTAACAATAAATTTGAAGACATCAAATTTATTTGAGTTTGTGCACAAATAAAGTAAATTTTGGCTAGTTCTATAGCGCTATTATAATAGTAGACTCACATTTTTTTTGTTTTGCGCCCCAAATCTAGTTATACCCGTTGCGGGCCTCTTCTTTGCTACGTCCTTGTAACAATATTGATATTGTCTAAAGCAATGGCCAATGGCAAATGATGGACTTATTGCACACCCCTCTCTTAAACGTGGAACAATTGAGCCGCAAAAATTTATATTATTTTATTTTATTTAGACCAAATTCATCTACAGTTTTACTAGATCCCAGTTTCAACGGACATTCGATCTTAACTAGTGATATTAACATCTTAATTATAATCTACTTAAGAACTAAAAGAAATGATTACAATTATAAATAAAAATATATATTAATTAAAAATGATTGCTTATTATTATATTTAATTGATTCATTACATTAATATCTTCAATGTGGGTTAAACAAAATAATTGAAGTAATCCCACTTTAAAACATAAAGGTCAAAACTACGTCACGCTCACGCAGCCACACATGAAACTCAAACGACATGTCAAATGATAATTTTGAAGATTGTATTGTACAATACGTATCAATATGCTAATGCGTATTAAATAACCGAAACCATATTGTTTAGTGTAGGAATAACAGCACGAATTATCTCATGCATAAAACATCGGATGATGGTCTTGCTTTTTATAATATATAAAAAATATATATGTAAGAAGAATCCTGTTGGTTGGGCTCCCCGGGAGGCGACACACGGAGACTTTGATTAAACGATTCGATCTCGGTTTTAAGACTGGGGAATATTTTGATTCATGCAGCGTATTCGTACAATAAAAGGACTGGCTTCTGTGCTCGGCTTGTCAGTGGTATCGTAAAGGAAATTATAATAATTTTTAAAATGGACACGGTGCGTCTGCTCCTAACAAGGCGAGATTGTGAAATTGTATTTTATCTGCTGGCGTGGATACGATAATTGGTTTAATTGCGCAGGAATTTAGTAGTTGCGGCGATGTGTGAATTTATGTCTGGAATGGATGGGGCTGCTATATTCTCACCCTAGAATATACAACAAGGGGATCATATGAATGAACAAACTGTAATTATACGTGCATTTTATGCATTATTAAAATAACCGATTTAAAAATTCTTTATACGAATATGAATATTCCACACAACAATTTTTTAGATCAACCCAAACTTATAATATTTGTTTTACAGGTGAATGGTATTGTCTGTTAATATTTGATTGATCAAAATCTATTTTAAAATTGAATTGAGCTTAGAAAATATTAGGGTCTTTTCAGTATCTTGAAAAATATGCATGAAAGTATATAAATCTTTAAATTTTCTCAAAACTTGTCAATCTGTTCTCTTTGATACAACAATTAAAACAACTGCATTAATTCTTCTGAAATTTTGTGATTTTGAAAATTACATTTCATAGCGTTTATATATATATATATATATATATATATATATACTACTGAAATAAAAGAGAAAAAAAAGATATAATAACTAATAAGTTATACTAATAATAAATAAGTTTAATTCAATAGATTTTTGCTTAAAATGTGATTTATTTCTTTATTCTTTTTGTGGGAATAATTTTAATTAAACGAGTAGCTCAAATTTCAATGAGTACACTAAACTCAGCATCAAATTTCAAGTAGCCATGTATCATAAATGAAGCAAATCCCACACCAAATTTAGGGGCTGATTTATTACAACCCATAACATGTTATCGATCTAAATTCATAATGGTACGCACCCCTTCTATTATCATTGAATTACAAAATAACAAAATTGAATGTGAATTAAATTTTTGGTTTCCGTAAATCCACATAATTGTCATTGCATGGAAGATAGTTTGAAGGTGATTACGGAATATAATAACCGGCACTACGCCAGGTTTCCTACTGGAACTAACTTATTCGACACTGCCTTTAACTTGTCGACGATATTTACTATACATACATCACAATTGGGCTTATTATTTTAATTGTCGTACATTCATTTAATTTGAAAGTAGACGAGAACGTTCGTGGCTGCTTTGCCTAAATTCGTAATTATACCGGCACGAGATAATCAAATTTGACTTTAATGCGAATATAATTCCGAAATGATTGGTGCTATTATGCGGTTGCGCGATGGAAAATAAATAGTGCATCCCTTAAACAAAATAAAATATTAAATAAATCTTCAAGAAGCAGAAAAAAATGATAACTGCGTGTAATTAATTAAGATTATTAATTAGGACATTAAAAATAAACAAAGCCGGACCGGGGCGCCGATAAATCACTCCAGGCCGGAATGTTATTCATAATAATAATAATAAAAAAAGGATATTAAAAATGTAACTGTGCGTATATATGAACATGAATTGTAGAAAATAAATTATCATTAGCTGCGCGTTAAGAGAATAGAACGTCTTCATTTAATAAAAGCCGACTCATTTTTCAAACATGTGCTGTGTTGTGTGTTTGCTGGCGCGGTTCCTTTCTTGTCTTTACCAATGGGCTCCTGCCATTATTGTCGGTAGGAAAAGATGATTATAAGATTCCTCCTTTATTTTTTTATACACTTAATCGAATTTCTGGTGCTTACGCACTTAACGCTTACACAACTTTCATAATTGAAATGCATCATTTATGATTTTTTTATCATTATTAATATCAGCCGGTGTGATAAATTACGTCGGATGAATTAAGTGGTAATTCAATCAAATGGTAATTTTAAATTGGTGCACGGGAATTAAGGGTACAATCAAATCTATTTTAACTGTCCATCAATTACTTACAAACAATTTGATGGCAGTGTCATCAACGTCGTGATCTTCAAATTAAGTTAATATTTGTTTTAAAAAGAAATTTGATTAATGGCGTTTATAATTTGTTGGTAAATAAACGGTCGAAATTTATTATGGGATTCAAGTCGTTTGATTGTTTGTTATTTGATACTCAATTTATCTTATTGAAATTTGATCATGCATCATTCCTGCCCACAAAAAATATTTATTAACCATTAATCATATCTGTTTGTTAATATTTATAACAGCAAAAATTACGCTTACTTTATTTTATATTAATAGTTAAGCGACACAATAAGTTACAATTTATTTTATTAATTAAGAAATTTTCATTAATAAGTATTTGGATGATTTGTTGTTTAAAATAAAATAAATTAAGGCTCGACGTGCCTCGTCTAATGTCCAGGCGTTTTTGACTCTTGTGGTACAAACGATTGTGTATTTAACAATTTAAAAAAATGCTTTTTTATACATATAAATAAAGGCATAAACTACTTTCCGATAGATTTAGTTTTTTTTAGTTAAAAATTTTCCGTGCAATTGACAATTGATTTAAAAAACCTATATTATATTTTGTTGTTTAGCTTAAATAATGACATTTGTTATGCACTTAATCAAAAATCTAATCTAATAGACGAATAGATTATTCCTTTTTATGCAATTCTCCGAAAACAAAAATTAAATTAATTAAAAAATAAAGTCACAATCATTTGGGAGCTACACCTCTATTAAATGCAATTTATTGTGTTTTTACTGGCGTAAAATATTGCTATCTGTATGAATTGCATACCGAGCGTGTCCTAAAAGGTTTTACGTATTTGGGAACATTTAAATCTCTTTATGCACCAAAACAAGTGGCCACGTAGATTATGTTCCGCTTCTCGGCACCTAGCCCCTTAAAGCATTTTAATTTTTAAAGAAAGTCTTTAGTAAAAATTAAATTATTATTAAATTTGGTAAAATATTTGATACCAATTATTATTATTTTAATTGTTAAATATATTGTATTAAAGTTAATAAAGAAATATTGTCAAAACTTTTATTTTCAATTTTAAATATAATTTTTTAGTAAAAATTAAATTATTATTAAATTTGGTAAAATATTTGATACCAATTATTGTTATTTTAATTGTTAAATATATTGTATTAAAGTTAATAAAGAAATATTGTCAAAACTTTTTTTCTAGTTTAATACTAAAAAAGAACTATTGGTCCCATAACTTCCATACGGAATCAACTATTAAATTGTTTTAAAAGACTTTCAATTATTTTTACATTTTACTATTAAATTTAATGATAACTTGTTATTACTATTAAATATGTCTTGAAGTATAATGAAAGTTAAGAAAAATTGTGCATCAAGTTACAAGTTTACTTTTAAAATTAAAATGAATATAAAATGTTTGTATAATTATTATAAATGACAAAAACAACATTTTTGAAAACTTTAAAAGTTATAAAAGTTAGTTGTGTTTAGACGTAAAGGTTTTGATTATTTTTACAATAACTACATCTTTTTTATAATATATTAATATAGTAAACCAAAAAAAATCTAACTGCAAAGCTAGCCAGTTACATTTTTAATAACTTTAATTTTCATGTTGTTAATAATAATGAAAACATTTTATCATTAATTTTTTTGCATATTTTAGAAAGTATAAAGACGACCAGTTAAAAGTTTGTATGGGGACCAATTTGACAATTTCCAGTAATTTCGATGTTATATAGATAGGCAACTTTCTTTTGTAGTCAAATTTTAAAATTATTTTAAATCAAATTATATACATATATAATTAGAATATTATAATTATTAAATAATAACTACGCCATTACCCAATTTGAAATAAATGTTTTAAAAATTTAAATTCGGACGGGGATCAAACTCATAACCTTTGGATTTCATGCCCATATTCTGCTCTACCAATGTTATGTAGGTATCTCAATTGACATTGGATTTATGTTCTACAGCCACGTCAAAGTCAATTTTTTAAAACATCCATGACATGATATGCTTACCATATGTATTTGTGTTTCAGAGATCAAAACAAAGTCTTTCGGTATACTGTACATCATCTAATCAGTACAAAAAAATGTTTGTATTTACTAGGTATTAAATACAACTTCAGAAGGTTTATATGACTATCAATTAGATACATATATAAATTAAAAAAAAAATAAAAAACATCAATTGATCTTAGTTTGATAGATTCAAGTTTAAGTAAGAAATTCTTTTTAAGGTACGCTCAGCCAACCCAAATGGCGCCGCCGCATGTCGTTTTTAGAATTTTACAATTCTGCCCAAACAAGTTCTATATGTATTTGTGTTTCAGAGACCAAAACAAAGTCTCTCAATATACTGTACATCATTTACTGTACTATTTTGTAAAAATGCGTTTGAAAAACGTTGTTTTTTTCTCCGTTTGGAAGTTTTTGATTATGACATGCTTGTCTAAAAATGCGAGTTAAAATTATCAATGCAAATTTTACAAACACAATTTAACAATTGCGCGTTCTTGAGGCAAATAACAAATTTTTTTACATTTCTCTTTTAACATAGAAGTTTCATTTTAATAGTTGTTGAGGAAATAATAAAATTTTATATTTTGCTGCACCACATAATATTTACATGAAAATTTTGTGTTTAAATCATCTTTTGGAAAATTTAATTATTTTATTTGAGCGTAGCATTTTTAATCTAATATACTTTATTTATGACTTTGCTTATAAAAATATGAAATAAAAAATTACTCAGATGTTTGAAATGCGATGTTGTGTTTACTCTCTACGTGGACGCTGTGTATGTACACGTGTAGTGCTAAACTCAATACAACTTAGAGATCTAACGTGAGCAGCTGTTTTTTGGGTACTATTACTAACGTTGATATTAACTATTTGGAAGATGCTGTATATTTTACTTAGAAGAAATGTTTGCTCTCGTTACTACATTAAATACTTCTTATTAAAATTTAGAATTTCTATTTTAGTGTGCGTTTATTGCGTCCTTTATCTGATTTTTAAACGTAGTTCTGCATTTACGTATTCTGCGTCAACTAGCTAAAGTAATGCTGGCATTTCTTTATATTTCTAACTTTTTTTTTAAGTTTGTCCAGTATGCTAATTATTATTACATTTTTCTAAAAACTTTAAATTACCGTTCTATTTGCTCGTATTTCTAGGTTATCTAATATTCGTAAGCTACTATACGTTTTCTTTATATTCTGGTAAACTTTTATACTAGGGTTGACTGTAAAATATGGTTTCCATTTATTTCTTTACCAGGAAAAACGCGTTTATTAACAATCAGTTGTACATTTTTAGAAAGCCCTGGATTGTTAACCAATTTTCTATATAATCGCCATTGCAATCTATGTATTTATTCATGTGGCGTAACATTTTTTGAATACTTTTTCTTTTCACCTTTTGTTGGTCCTAAAATTTGTTTAATCCGTCATACCTGGATTTATTGCAGGAAAAAAATAATAATTAAATAATTGTAACTACAATTATATATGCTATTTATTTGACCAGACAATGTTGTTATAACAATCATTCTTGATTTTTTTCTTTAATCTCATTATTGCTGTTTTGAATGCGCACAGGCGGGATGGTTTACCAAAGGCTACACGGATTTTAGTTGCTTCCTAAAAATGCTCTTGTAATATGAGCTGTTTCCAGAAGGACGGGCTTTTGCATAGTTGTTAGATGTTGTATATCTATGTTGAACATTTTTAGCATCTCTATTGTATTCTGTGAGATGACTCAAGTTAAATATATATATATATATATATATATATATATATATATATATATATATATATATATCTCAATCCAGTATGTTAAATTGTTTTATTTTATGTTTAAATATAATGTCCGGTGTATTGTTGATGATAGTTTTGTCAGTTTAAACAGGTAGATCCCATAGTAGGGTATGTCTTTCTGTCTTAGTAATATATAGTATGGTTCTTTTGGTGTGTCTATTCGAAGTATATTGTGTTCAAGTTCTTAGTGTATTATGTTTGCCACTTTCTTATGTCTGTTAGTGTATTTAGTCGATGCTAGTCTTTCACATCCAGATATGATATGTGTTATAGTTTCATTGGGCTTATTGCATTTTCTGCATTAATCTTTGATCTTTTCTTTTAATATATATTTTCTATAGTTTCTTGTTGTAAGGAATTGATCTTGCATTGCTATTATAAATTCCTCTGTTTTGGGTATGAGGTAACCACTTGATAGCCATTTATTTGTCTATTCAAGGTTTATATTACTTTTATGTATTTGATAGTAGTAGTAGTTTGATAGTGTTTATCTTGTAGACTTTTGTGTTTCTATTCTTCATCTTTTTCCTTAGATATAGTGTCTTTATTTGTTTGTATAGTTAATATTTCTTAAAGCTGGAGAGGAGTATAGTTCTTGTCTATTTAGTTTAGTGAAGCTAGTTTCTTGTTAGGTTGTGATTTGAAGTATTCACGTATTGAATGGTGGTAACCTTTTCTATGTGATATTGCATTTTAATAAATAAAACTTTTTATATATCTTATCACAAAAAATATTTTTTAAACCAGACTAATTTCGGCCAATTTGTTTCTATCACCGTATGATGATGACCTCGACCAATTATCTGGTCATCAAAATTTGGTGATAAAAATAAATTGGTCAAAACTAGTCTGGTTTAAAAAATATTTTTTGTGATAAGATATATAAAAAGTTGTTTTATTTATTAGTATTCACGTAGTTTATGTATTTGCTCTTCCACTTCTGTCTAGATAAATTAACTCTTTCTTTGGATGTTCTTGGATGGTTCATATTATACTTTGTTAATGCAGTTCTAGTTTTTCTGCCTAGTTCTTCAAGCTCTGTGTTTGACCATTTTATTATTTCAAATATTTATTATAGCTTTCACTATGTTTTTTGTGTTTAATTTAGTTTTAAGAATAGATTTCTTCATATTCATATTTTTCTTCTTCATATTCATATCTTCCTTAATTCATATTTTTGTGTATTTTTTTTTCATTAAGATATGATCGGTTTTTGTGTTTTGGGTCATTCTCAGATGTTTATACGTTTTGTTTTGTTTTGTTATGCCCATTAGGTAAATGGGCTGAAACCAGTGACAAACCATTAAACAAAGACACAAAAATAACGTCAGTGGAAGAAAACGAAATGTATAAATATCTGGGAATGACCCAATATGCATAATTCTCAATATGTATAATTTTACATTTATTTGTGTTAAATGCCACGTTAATATCCCCCCTCATTTCATTCAAGAGTATTATAATTTGATGGTCTTTTGTAGCAGTATATATTTTTATCCATAAAGATTAGATGGTTTATTTTGAGTCGTTTGTTTATTTTATATCCATACTTTGTATAGTGTGCGAGACAATGGATTGGATTGCAAGGCAGAAAAGGAAGGGAGCCTCACAAAACACAAATATTATTATTATTATTATTATTATTATTATTATTATTATCACTTAGTACTAGATCCAAGCTGCACGTAAGGAGTTTGCGGCTTGCAACTCGTTGCCGTTGGTGATCTTTTGTGGGTATTCTATGAAACCACTTTGCTCTCATCTTGTGAAAAAATTTTGCGTGATTTTTAAAACCGATAACCGTCCGGCACGCTGTATGATAAACACTGGACTTCTATACGTTTATTTTTAAATGTTCTGCACTATTTTTGCATGTTTTTGAAGTCCATCTTCTTTACATAAAAGTCAACAAATGTTTGTAAGTATAGTCCTTAGCACATAAAAAACAAATTAGAGCTCAACTTGCACTTGGCGGTAGCGTAGTAAAGCTACATTTTGGACGGCTACGAAACTAAGATTAAGAGTCACAGATAACAGAGCGGTGTGGGTGGAGAAGCAAGGTACACGCCGTTGTTGCTAGATCTATTGTTAAAGCGTTTTTTGTTTTTTTCAGCATCGTGGAGACGTTATTATGCAAGAAACCATATCATTTTTTAAATTGCTGTAATTTTTTTTCGTTTATTTTATATATCTGCATTTTAATCTAGAAGCCCTTGTTAAGCCTAGCTTATGATGAGGAGTTTTGATGTGGCTTGCAAAGCCACTTTAATAAATATTTTTGATAGTTAGTTATAATTTGAACCCTGAAATATCAATAATAACTGGGTTGTCGTCATAGTTTACATACACAATATGTTTTAGTAAATTTTATATATTTATAAAAATCTATGGTTTTTAATATAATATTTAAAATCGGTCTGATTTTTATGTTACTCTTTTTTGGTTTACATGAGAGATCCATTTAGCTATTAATAAGTAGTTTTTTAAGTCTTATTTCGAGTTTTTTTTTCTAAAGTTCTATTTGCTTTCTAAAGTTCTATCTTCTTCACCACCTGTGCTAATCTTAAAGTTATCCCCGTTTTGTATATTAACAGTAATCACTTGTATTATGCAGTATGTAATTTTTCCATTTTTATAATTTGTTATGATAAATATATTAGGATGCATTTAATTATCACTTAAAAAATATTTAAAATAACCTATATTGATTTATTTGTTCATTGCATTGTTTAATATTATGTAGCAAGCATTTTGAACTCTTTCTCTTAAACAACTTGTTTTAGTTGTCCACATAAAAGGAAATCCATGAAATATTAAGAAAACACTGATTCTCATCCCTTCTATTCTCTTTCTTTTCCCATCCATCTTGCCAGCAATTGATGTATGTGTAAATCATATAATATGCAATTTGATCTGTAAGGGAATATGTTTTATTTATTTAAAAAAACAATTAAATCTTGAATAAAAGTTTTGCAGTCTTTTACGAATAGATAATGGGTGTCCAAAAATTACTAATGTTGCTAAACCAAATATTAATTAAAAATGTGTTCTGATGTTTAGATTTATTATAAAGCTCATGAGTTTATTGGACATGCTGCTTTTGTCTTTAAATACTCAAGGGCAAAATTACAGATCTTCATTCATTACTTAATTTTAAAAACTCTTAAATATATCTTCTCCGTTGTTGATTTTGGACATGTGACTCGATCTTGGTTAGTTGCAGACTTTGCACACGTTGTACATGAAACAAATAAATCGGTACCTTTCTAAAATCTTCTAGAATTATTTAATTTTTTATCATTCTTTAAGCTTCTTAACACAATATAAAAATTGTTACTACTTCAAATTTTTTTATAACAATCTGAAAACTTTTTAATAATGTCTGCTTTCTCATCAAATCTAAAATAGTTTTAAAAAATTTCCAAAAAAATAGTATATACTTTTAGAGAATTTGGAACATTTTTTTGAGTAACATTTCCGTTAATTTTTGCCAACGTTACTCCTATATAAATGTAATCAAAAACTTGTAATAATTGTATAATTTGAAATTGCAAATATTATTTTAAGATTGATATATGAATTAACTAACTTATTTTAAAAAGTATTAATTGCATATCTATTAAATATAATAATATTTTAAGAAATAATAGTTGCCATTATACATAGATAACTCTGTGCAGTACTGGTGTAATTAATCGCTCCAACAATGTTTGATGTATGCAACGTGCCGTAGACATATTTTTCTATTTTATCAAACTAGACATTTATTAATTCAAATGCAATTCCCTATTTGTAGCCAGGGAACATTTTACAATAGTCACGTATGATGTATGCGCATTATCATTTGCTAAGAGCTTCGGGGCATCTCTGATTAATGATTCAGTTATGGATATGTTGGTACAGAAGCGGGGCTGAGATACTTGTTTTGACTAAGACATGTTGAGTGCAGACAGATATATTAAGGGCGCATACACGCATTCTTATTTATTCTAAGCGCTTTGTCTTTAATTAATAATATTATTTTAAGGAAATGTACGCTCGATTTAGTTTAGGGCGGAAAATATATCCTAGGCTTATTTGTGACGGTTTTTTTCGTTGAGATATGATAAATTCTGGTAAAGAGAAAAATTTCAAAGTAAATGAGTCGTAAACAAAAAAATCCGGCTATCAAGAAAGCAGATTACAGTTCAGCCGCTTATTGATGACCTCCATGTTCAAAGACACAAAGGTCTTATCACTTGGAAGGGAACAAATACCGCAGAAACTAAAAAATCATCACCAATCAATATTTTCCCTTGAAACGTTTCGGTGACTGATATACCTATTGATGACTCCTCTATACAAGACGCTCTATTTTTTCCGAGGCTTAATGCGGCGAATTTCTCTCGTGTCAGTTTTCTTTAAAAATCTGTTAGCCTCGACCCGCACGCCATTAATAATGCGTTGAAATTACGGCCGATTAAAGAAAAAATATTTAAAAATCGTACTGCACTTATTTTCGCTGGTAAAGATTGTGGCGCATTGCCAGGAATTGTAACTAACGCGGGGCTGATCCACCCTCATCATATCGGTCGCCCGGCACAACCCCTCCTGAATCAGATTGATGGCGGCTGCCACTTCGTTATTACTGATCGATTCACGTTATTAGTATGGAGTGACAACTGGGTGTGAAACGAATTACAACTGCTTGTCTCCCATGTTCGTATACGTGTTTGATAAATTGCCGAAATAACTATGTGTATGTGGAATTTAATTCATATTGTATTTTCCACGATACAATGCGATGCTTTACTACGCCACTACATACAAAAATTGTTACTGACTGCCCCAATCATTTATTACATTATCTTTTTTATATGTACATATAGTGACCGATTGCGTGGAGGCCATTGTGTGGTCCGATTTTGTTCCATACACAGACATATGTCACGACTGTGTTTTTAATTAAAATACAAAGAAATCATTTTCCGAAAAAACATTAAAAACATCTTATCAATATTAATAATCATTACAAACAATTTTATTTTACTGAAACCGAATGCGAATTTTACTTTTAAAATAATGTATAAAAAGCATAGTCAAAAATGGATTCCAGAAAACAGATATTGAAAACGATTTATCCGTAACATCTTTGATTGGAAATATTTTACAAGAATCTCAAAACATTTCTACCTTTTCAAAAATGTACATAAACATACATATATATATACATATTTTTATGACAATTTTCTCAATATTTAACATTTCTTGGTATTTTTTGTTTATGAAATGTTGTCAATATTTTGAAAAAAGTCAACAATGTTTTTACGTATTTTACAACGTACCTTAAATATTAAATATATTTTTGACATTTTTTAACATTTCAAAATATGTATATAAAAATTTTGGATGTTTATTATTTATTTCATCATATTTTTGCCAATTAAAAAAAAAACATAAATATTATACAATAATTCGAACATAATTTTTTTTTTTAATTTCAAATTATTTATTGGTATTTCTAAACGTTTGTCTCTATATTTTGTTACATTTTAAAATTTAATGAAATATGAAAATATATAATTGTTCATCTTTGATTATGTGGTAAAAATTGAGTCAACAAGAAATAATTGTATATATCAATGGTTTAGTCATTACTGTCAAAAGAATAAAATAAATCAGAAGTAACTTCTTACGCCAAAAAAATTGTAAAACAACTATATGCGAATTGATACTTTTTGATCTGATTTTCAAGCCAAGCAAGATCAAAATTGGAAAATCAAGCAATAACTACATTTGAGACGCCATTTTTAACTTTGAAAATTACAATTAGGAAATTGTTTGGAGAAGAGGAATTAATACAAGGCTCATAGGACTTACGACGTAAAATATTTTTTTTATTTATATCTTATCTATTGTAAACGTTTCGATCATTACTCATTGTCCTTCTTCAGTACTAAAATTACAATTAATATAATGGATTAATGTACTGAAGGACAATGCATAATGTCCTAAACGTTTACAATAGATAAGATATAAATTTAAAAATATATTTTACATGTCCTATAAGCCATGTATTAATCCATCTTCTCTATCTTTTGAAGTAAGTTGAATATTTAACTTTTAGTATCGTTTTAACCAAAATTGAAGTAAGATGTTTCCATGTAATACTGTCATTTGTCGCTTCCAAAGTGGCCCTGAGTAGATTTGACAAAGTGCAATTTTTGTACAAAATACTGTTTAAAAATTTGGAGGTTGTCAAGAAGCGGCCGCATCGCCCGTTTACACTTTCAAAATAGGTTCTATATTTTTACATTGGCAATCCTAACAACCAGGATATCAGAAACGGAACTTACGTTTTTGTCCAACTTGTTTTTCTATGCAAGATGACACCGTCCAAATAGCTATATTGCAAATCATTTCTAGTGGCCTAAAACAAGTGGCTGTTTCAAGCACCATACATTGTAATTACTTAATTGAAGTTCAAGTTAGAAGAAATAAAGATCTTGCGCGTGTCATAGACTTCAGTCAAAAAGTTTACAAATTATTATGTAAGATGACACCGCACAAATGGCTATACTGCAAATAATTTCTTCTAGCCTACAACAAGTGGCTGTACCAAGCGCTATCCATTATAATTACTTAATCTAATTACAAGTTAGAAGAGACAAAGATCTTGCTCGTGCCATGAACCTCAATCAAAAAGTTTACAAATTATAATGTAAGATGACACCGCACAAATGGCTATACTGCAAATAGTTTCTAGTAACCTACAACAAGTGGCTGTTCCAATCACCATCCATTGTAATTACCTAATCGAATTACAAGTTAGAAGAGATAAAGATCTTGCCCGTGCCATAAACCTCAATCAAAAAGTTTACAAATTATTATATAAGATGACACCGCAAATGGCTATACTGCAAATCATTTCTAGTGGCCCAAAACAAGTGGTTGTTCGAAGCACTACCCATTGCAATTATTTAATCAAAGTACAACTTAGAGAAGATAATGATCTTGCCCGTGTCAATAGTTTGATGGATAAAACTTTAACTAGGTTTATTCACATTTAGCTCTACTTGATAACTTGATAAATTTACAAATTATTACGTTTAGCTACAGCTAAATGAAGAAACCTAGTAGAGGTTTCATTGGAAAATTATATTGAAAAGCAATGTCTTTCCTGGACTTCTAATGATTAATGCAGATGCTCGCACTACCAACGACAACGGTATGGGATGTTTAAGTATTATTTCAGGAGATGCCGATGCCGTAAATTTAATGGCTGACATCCCATGGAAATTAAAATGTCCTATAGTAATTTTATTAGTATTAAATTTATTCACAGTGTTCCTGTTTTTGTGAAAATTATTAATATTTGTACTATAAATGAATAAATCAATATATAATTATTTGAAAAGAGAAATTGATAAAAAAAATAAAAAATAAAAAAACCAAGTGAAAATAAAATATTAATTTATAGTGTTAAGTTGGTCATTAACGAATTTGGTTCTACTTTACCTATAGATCTTATTTTGAAAATAGCTGTCAGTTTTACTGTAAAATTAGACATTGACACAATTGTTAAATATTTTTTACCATGATGTCAATTTAATTTTCTGCACTGGTATGGCAACAATTTGCAATATGAGAGCTTAAATTTTTTAAATTGTAAAAGACAAAACATTGCCAGTGAAATTGATAAGTTTGCAAAAGTTTTGTTAATAGCAGATTTTGATGATAAATGCGAAGAAATTTTTGAAATAATTTTTGATATAATTGAACCACGCGTCAATAGAATAATTACTCTAGATCTGATTAGTAAACTTCTTGCAAATGCCTAGAAAGGCAATTGGTTTTATTGTTCTTATGTTAATATATAATGTTGCGGCCAGTATTGTTAAGGAAGCCATAAAGTATGGATATAAATCCAAGATTTCATTCAATATAATTCCCGTATTACAACAGATTCATGCTACCATTGAATAATAAAATAATAATAATAATAATAATAATAATAATAATAATAATAATAATAATAATAATAATAGACTTTATTTTCAATATTTTAAATAATATTAATTAATTAAGCAAAATAGAAAAATGGCGAAGTTATATATAATATAAAGTTATATACAAAAATCTGGTGTGATATTGGTAGCACTGTATTAGGTTGCAGAACATGCATTGTTGGAATCGTAAAAAATGTCAAGAAAGGTCAAAAAAATGCCATTGTTGCGTCATATATCTATAAGTTTACTGGAGTTAAAAATGCCAATCCCGCTATGTATATCGTTGTAATATCAACTGAACTCACAACTGCTTTTAATATTGCTGTACATTGAACATTAAACCAATCAAAAATATTAACAAACAGTGATAGAAAAAAATTATTTGCTTGAACTTTTCAACTTTCCAACTTATTCCGATTTCCATATTTCCACAAATTATTTTCTGATGTGCTTTTATTGGGGTTAAGGTTAAAGGAAAAATGTGCAACTACAAAACTCTGATACATTTCTGCTGCTGGACCCTGGTTAAAATATTGAATGGGGTGCAATACCAAATGTAGCTTGTCATTACAAAGTTTATGGAGTTAATTTTGTAACCATTAATGATGAAAAGTACGGCAAAGCAAATTCCAAGATGTCATTTAGATGTACTTACAAAACTAATATTAAAAAACAGACATGCTTTCATTAACTTTTGATAATCGCAGTGATTACGATCCAACCCATTGGCAAAATATCACATGTCAATTTGAAAGGCTTGAAAACTGATACATAAGTCTAAAATGACATTTGCATACATAGTTTGACTATAATAAGCTTGCACATTAAACTTTATTGTTTTTGGTAATGTTGTGATCAAATGTAATAAATATTATTTTATTAGTATTTTTAATTTTCTTTAGGCATTTTATAACATTTTGTAAACATTTCTTAAAGTGTTAAGTGTCATACGAATATTGTAAATAATAATTATTTAGAATTTAATTTTTTTTCAACGGAGCCTAAGTTGAAGTTAAGTACTAACGTACTAAAAACTGCGCGACTTACATTCTCGGTTAATATGGATAATGAAGAACATGGATTTTGCAAATTTTTTTGGCTTCATCTTGATACTAAACTCAACTGGAACGAGCACGAAAAAAACTTAGTCAAAAACTTAGTCTATTTTAAGAAATTTAAAGAACTCTTTTCCTAAAGTTGCACTATTATCTGCATATAATGCGCTCTTCCAGTCCCAAATTAAGTATTGCATTTTAGCCTGGGGCCATTCTAGTATTACATCTCGTGTATTTCGGTTACAACGACGAGTTATCAGAGTACTTGCAGATATAGGTTATAAAGATGATTGTAAACAACACTTTATCGATTTGAATATATTAATTTTGCCAAGTTTGTTTATTTTAGAATGCCTCTTGCATGTTCGTCACCGTCACACATAATCAAGTTTAACACAACACAACACTAGAAGTCAAGAATTAATCTACCTAGAGAGGTTGAGACTTTCTAAATATAAATTGGAACAAATTTCTATGGCCCAAAATTATTTAATGCGCTGCCCCAAGAAGTAAAGTCTTTATAATGCCATTTAAAAATATAATTAATTTGTATTTGCAGTCTAAAGCATTTTTCAGCGTTTGCAACGATTATGTTGTTAGTAAATTTTTGTAACCATTATATTATTAAATGATTGCAATCTGGCTAATACATATTTATATACTAATGACATTTGTACACATTTTTGTTCTAACAATAAATATTATTATTATTATTAATGAGAGTGGAATGTAGAAGAATAAAATCATCTTTGTTTAAATAATGCAGTCAGTCAATAATGACATTGATTACACAAAGGTAAAATACATTGTTGATGAAAAATACTTACTACATCGTGTAATATAAAATCGAGACGAGGTGTTTGATAGCTTTGAGTCGAACGAGTCAACAATAATTTCTCACTTTTAATAAAGATAATAAATCTCGCTTCACTTCCATGCTGTCCGAAAAATTTGAAGCGGTTAATGTTATCGTGAAGCAAGCAAAAAAGCATGCTGATCTTTTCGATCATCGAAACAACGTTAGAACAGTCAAGGTAGAGTACTGCTATTATTCTTAGCAAGGATATAAGGATATAGACTTGCTGGCCATATTGTTTGCACAAGCTATTGGTAACATATGGTATTTTCTGAAACTCTATAAAGTAAAAATAAAATAAAAAAAGTAAAGATTAGCCCCGTAATGTCACAGGCACATTTTATTTCTCTTCGCAATGAGTGGTCTTGATGCGACTTCTGTATTATTTTGTAATAGCATACTTAATATCTTCAAACAATCAAAAAAAGTAACGACACAGTTTTAACACGATCTGACAATGTTCTCCAAAATATTTTTGATAATGGCTTACGATTTCTCTTGCAACCTTACAACTAGAAAGAAGGGTTTATCCATGAATTTCGATATGTTAAATTTATTTAATTAACATAACTCAGTACTGATGTTCAATTCTCAGCTTCTGTTGCAGCAAGTATCGCTCGGAAATGAAAAAATAAATTCTTACATTTGGGGATGACCACTACAAAATTATGTTTTGGAACTAGTTACAACTCAGCTATAAGCCGCTCCTGGCGCTTTAGTCAAAACAGTATTCTGCAACTGCACGCGAGTCTGTGATTCCAATAGTGGGTGTAAAAAAGCAGGTCTGATCTGTTTTATAGCTTGTAGCAAATGTCATGACTATAGTTAGTTTTAAATGTATATTTTCATAAATCATAAAAAAGTAAAGCAAATGTCACCTTCTTATTTTGTTCATTTTCAGGTTCATATTTTAGTTTTTATGAATATATTATAATTATTTAATAATTACTGCGCCATTACTCTAATTCAAAATCAATTTTTAAAAAATTTAATAACACACATTACCCACCCTACACCATAACCCAAACGTTATGGGATTTTAGAATATTTCTTAAACTTATATTTTTCATGATTTTGTGATATTTTAAGCTATTTTGTAAAATTGTTATAAAAATTTTCTAATATTTTTTGCATTTTGAGACATATTCCATTTTTTTAAAATACTTAAAAAATATATAAATCTAAAAATATAAAAAATATTTAGAGAATTTTTTAAATATATTTTTTATTTTTTTACCAAAAGTAGTAAATTCTTTTTTCTTTAATCACAATAAATTTCAGTTATTTCTTTATGGTATATTTTATAAACATTTTTAATTTTTGGCAAATATACAATAATTCTCTACATTTTGCAATATTTTGCAACATTCTAATCTCAATATTATCAAATTATTTTTGGGACGTTTCTTATCATTTTGCAACTATTTCTCTAAATATGCCACACACTTTTATCATTTCAAGATTTAAAAATAACTACAAAATTTTATAGTTTCTTTTATAAAGCTAGTTGCATAACTTCTTTCTTCAAAAATATTTTTTGAATATTTTTATTTAATCTATTTGTATAAATTGCATCAAAAACTCTTAAATAATTGTTTAGTTTTTTTGTAAAAAATTCTATAATCCGATTATTTTTTTAACAAGTACTTAGTTTTTCACAAATTTAAATAAAATATATTTTAAAAAATTTCCGAAATATATTGAAATTTTGGAAAAGTACGTGAAATATTGCAAACCTTTTTAGGATTTTTTAAAAATATTTTTTTAATTTTGTTTTTCTAAGAAATACTCCGAACAGATCACTTAAATGTTTCTTCTTGTTTGTTAGTTATATTATTACATTGTTGTTTGTTGTGTTGATTTGTGATATTGTCGTTTTCTTCTTACTACTTTAACAGTAAACAATTTTGCATAAAATGTAACCTGCAATATAGTTGCCCGGCAGAATTCGTCTTACTTCATAAAACATTGAAAGAATCTTTGATAATAATAAATTCCACTTGAGATCCTTTTCTCATAATGTAACTGTAGAAAAATGTCTGAAAATATGCCAGAAGAGAAATGATCCGTGCGCCTAAATTAATGTGCGCCGCTATCAAAGCCCGAATGTATACCATTCTACCGGTCCCCACAGTATTTTGATTGTGAGTGTAGATTCGGGTTATCCGCATCCGAAGACAATGTTATTTTAAAAACGTTTTTGTGTGTAAAAGCCGCGGTAGGGCAACGCGCGGAGGTGCCCGCCGCATCTCATGGCATGTAATTTTTCAAAGGCGATCTACATTAAGTAGATGTTTATGTATATGCGGAATTAGCATAATCTGGGTACATTAATATGGCGAGTCGCGCGAGGCACGCAGAGCAAACGAGACTTTAACAACCACCCTGCAGTGCCGGACATGCGAGATTTTAAAGGTAATCACAAAATGGTCGACCATAATTGGCACGACATAATACAGAAAAAAATATCGATGCAAAAGTAATCGCACCTGCAGCAATTAAGCAACGGCCTACCGAAATAATCAACGGACGCGTTTTCACACAAAAAATTATACTAATCTCAACCGAACCATCAAGATATAATTATCATAATGCTAGACAATTTAAAATAAAACCGTGCAAGGTGTAAATTTTTTAAAATTCACTTGATAAAATTTTAATCTTCCCTCAACATCTACCGATCAAACGAATATTTATGGCCCAAGGTAAACTCACCCGCTATGACAATCCCTGATGTATTTATTTCTTTACGACGATTGTAAATTAAAAAAATACAAAACGGTGGTAAAAATGGTCGCTTTTTAATGGAGATTTGATACTAATGTAATTTATTGGGCACTGCTTCCGTAGGCTATAAATTACATGCATGCTTAAGGTTTACGTATACCTTTTTGTGTGTAATTTATATCTGTAGAAAAAAATTGATAACTTATTTATTAAAAATATGTACGTGTCGTGTCTGTGGGTGTTTTCCCTTTGGAAGGGTTGAGCGGATTTTAGTGTCGTTTGTTTTATGGTTCATAAATAATGTTGGGGTATAATATTGTTTCAATCATTCAAGAACAGTTCAAGTTATATTTAGAAAAATTAATTTAAAATCGTATGATTTTATGGTATATCTAAATATATTAATATTTTTAAAAATGTTCTCAAAATAACCTAGGTCTAGTCTTGACTAAACATTGTTATTGTATAACAACATCAATCCATATAATGTTTTATGAGAATCTAAAGTTGATAGAACAATTTGACTATCTTTATTATTTCTTCTACAAATCTTTACAAGAACTGTAAAATGTCATTTAACATATGTTTTCATGACGCTAAGTGATCATTTAAATACACCTTAATAAGCAGTGGTTTTGTGCGTTTTAGCTACAAGGTAAACTTAGCAACGGACGTTTTAGTTGCGGACTGAAGTTAGTTTCTTTTATTTTTTTAATGGCAAAAATCAAGGTACTTGCTCGTGTCTCTTGTCTTCAATCCTTTAAAATAACTTGACGCGGCGTGACAAGAGACAAGTAATTTTGCATTTTGTAGAACAAAAAACTTAAGGAAGAGTGGAAGTGAACAAAATGTTTTCTTTGGTATTCCACCCAAAATTTTACAAGCAGCAACATCGGCAACTGTTTGCTAAGTAATAAAAATCTGTACAAACGTGCATATAAATTTATTCAAGATTGGTTTCAAGAAAATCATTAAAAATTCATTATTTGAAAATCTGTTGCTTGCTTATTTACAAATTCTCTCAAAAACATGAAATCTTTGTGGGCCAACTTTTCAATGTAGCGTATAAAACAAAAAATCAATGTTGATATAAGCAAGTAACCCAAATTGTGTATATTTCTGAAGCATGAATCAGACGATTACAAAACTAAAAAAATGATACCTTGGCAAATTATAGAATTTTTATTATTATCATCTTTTTCAAACAAAGAATATCTATTTAGAAAGATATAAAGGGATTTTCATTAAGAGCAACGCATTTTGTTTTTGACATTTCTCGAACAGTTCAATCCTGTTCGAGAAATGTCAAAAACATGTTGGTTTCGCAATTCTGTCACATTTTGAAACATCGGTATATGCCATTTAATTATAGAATGATACACGGTTCAACAACGTTTGCAAATTATTCAACATTTTTTTTCAAAGTTCACGTTCTATCGCGACTACGTTGCGTGCGCTTATGCCAATTTTTGGTCGACGAAATAGTCCAACAAGACGGACTATTGAACATTTGGCGCGAAAATTTGAAACAACTTATGTATTGAGTATTGTCCCAGTGCCTGTGCGACAACGTAATGCTCGAAGCAAAAAAATATCGTGGCCGTTTAAGAGAGTGTGCATGAGCAGCCAAGGATGTCGATTCAACGCCGATCGCAGGCATTGGAAATCCTGGTGACCAGTTTGTGGCGAATTTTGCGGAAGGATTTGGCTCTCCGGCCGTATAAGATTGCGTTGACTCAAGAAATGAAACCAACCGACCATTTTAAGCGTTGCACATTCGCTAATTAGGCTCTGGACCAGATGGAAGCTGATGACGACTTTCACAAGAAAATCATCTTTTTGGATGAAGCTCACTTCTGGCTTGATGGTTTTGACAAGAAGCAAAATTGTCGCATATGGTCGAGTGAGCAGCC
>JARJEC010121849.1:0-30375 GCA_030264575.1 Tachinus sp. AB-2021
AAAAGTAGAAAAAGCAGAAAAAGCAGAAAAAGCAGAAAAATAACGAATATGTACTTTTTGATACTCATTTAGGCCAATGCGAAACTTTGATACTCCTTTTGTAGCTGAAACACACAGCTGGCTTGTGCGTATAGACCCCGCAGTAAAGCTCTTAGCCGCTATGACTGTTGCCATGGGCGTAAGCACGTTACATACCCTAAAGGGCGCACTAGTTGCGTGGGGGGTGTCAGCTGTTTTTATCCTGGTGAGTGGTGTTTCATTGCAAAAAATAATGAAAAGACTTCTTATTGCTAATTTCTTTTTTCTTTTCTTATGGCTCACTTTGCCCTTAGGCCTACAAGGGGTAGCCTTCCCAAGGTCGTTAGATACCCTTTTTTCTCTAGGGTCTCTTTCTTTTAGTAAAACAGGTTATGCGCTTGCCCTGCTTATTACTCTTAAAGGAAACACAATACTTACAGCCATTTTACTTCTGACGGGCACTTCTACCATGAACGCAAATG
This sequence comes from Tachinus sp. AB-2021, assembly GCA_030264575.1. Taxonomy (NCBI): domain Eukaryota; kingdom Metazoa; phylum Arthropoda; class Insecta; order Coleoptera; family Staphylinidae; genus Tachinus; species Tachinus sp. AB-2021. The sequence continues at coordinate 501 of JARJEC010121849.1, forward strand.
GGCGGGCTTTGCTGCGCTTACAAGTGCCTTTAAAGCTTGTTACATTATTGTTACTTGTGTACAGAAATATAGGTCTTTTTAGTAACGAAGCAGAAAAACTTTTTCAAGCTGCAAAATTACGTGGTTTTTCTCCATCATTTTCAATGCGTAACTATAAGGTGTACGCTTGGCTTTTTGGGATGCTATTTGTGCGAGCATGGCAACGCTCTAAAAGGGTGAATGATGCAATGATTCTTCGCGGATTTGTAGGTGTACTGCCATTATTAGAAGTAAGTCCAGCACAGTCTGCACCCAAGGAAATGTGGTGGAAGGTACTCCTTTCCTTGATCCTGTTTTTGGTACTTTTGCATATGTGGGAAAAATCTTTTTTGTAATGCATATATAAGCTCTCTCCTAGGATACTACATGGCATTTCTTTCATATAATAATATATACTTTGCATATCCAGGTGCGCATGATGCTATATTTAACGAAGTAACCTTTTCAGTAGAACAAGGAGCGCGTATAGGTATTACAGGTGACAATGGAAGTGGCAAAAGTACGTTACTCCATATAGGAGTAGGACTTTTACAGCCTACAAGGGGGCAAGTCGTTTTTGAGGGGCGCCCTTGTGAAAAAGAGCAAGATTTTGTGCCGTTGCGGAAAAAATTAGGATATCTTTTACAGCAGGCTGAGGATCAACTGTTTTGTCCCACTATATTAGAGGATGTTGCCTTTGCTCCTGTTAATGCAGGTATTGGCTTTGCCGAAGCGGAACAAATGGCACAAAAAATATTGGCAGAGCTGGAGATAGAGCATTTAGCTGGGTGCTGTGGGGTGAATGTCTCTGGTGGCGAACAAAAAATAGCTGCCTTAGCTACATTGCTCGTCTCAGAGCCACAGTGCATGTTTTTAGATGAACCAACCAATGATTTAGATGCAAAAGCACGAGAAAAACTCTTAACAGCTATAAAAAAGCGAAATACTGCCTTAGTTACAGTTTCCCATGACAAACAGTTTTTGCAAGAGCTTTGTACAGAGTTTTATGTGCTGGCTAAGGGGAAGCTCCAGCAAGTAGAGTATCTAGACTAATATTGACTTTTTCCTAGCCTTGTGGAATGATTGCGACCTTAATGGAGGTCTCATGGCAAAAGAAGAAGCATTAGAAGTTGATGGAGTAGTACAAGAAGCGCTCCCGAATGCAATGTTCCGTGTTGAATTGGAAAACGGGCATACCGTTTTAGCGCACATTTCTGGTAAAATGCGCAAATTTTATATCCGCATTCTACCTGGAGATAAAGTGAAAGTTGAGCTTTCTCCTTATGATTTAACACGTGGCCGTATTACCTACCGAATGAAATAACATATATTGTAACAAAATATGTACATATAAGAAGCCGTTTGTATAGCGGCTTTTTTTATCTATAGGCAAAGAAAAAGCGCCACACACTTTCGAGTATGGCGCTTGATTTTGTATACAATGAAGTTTTGCCGTACCTTTGCACTCTGTCACTCCGAGTAATTGAGTACAGGGGAAGCAAAACTGTCTATTTCCTAGAGCAATACTTGTGTAAAAGAGTTATTGCTTTTTCTTTTTCTGCATTACTACGATACGGCGCAGGTGCCGTTTTTCTTCATTAGCACAGTCTTGGATTACCTTTCTTTCTGATTCCGGAACAAGAGGCAACATTGCATAAAAAAAGAGAATTGTATCTTTTTCAAACTGCATTGCTCTTACATATGGATCAACCAACGCAGCTTGTTGCTGGCTTTCGAGAAATAAAGAGTGGGAATTAATAAGGTCATACAGGTATTCTTGGTATTCATCATCGCTCGCACCAGCAGGGATATGTGCACCGCCAATACGTGTAAGCATAGCACTGAAAAGTGTTTTGTGTTTTAGCTCTTCTTGTGCCATTTCTGTAAAAAATGTTTGATCTTCGCCCGAAGCTTGTTTTGCGATACTTTCATAAAAAGCATGCCCGCGTGTTTCAATTTCAACAGCAGTAGAAACAACATCTGCGGCATTCATGTAGCTGGCCATATGTAGTGCTCCTTTTTTCGATGTTACATAAACAAGGGTTTCAGTGATCTCGCGTAACCGAGGGCTGTGGCTTCGTATATACGTTAGGTAGTGTACAAGGGTATGTTTTTACTCATCTACTATTTCTACTATGGCAGAAAACTCCTCAGCTCGCACTGGCTGTATAGATAGTCTGCTTCCTTTGCGTAAAAGCTCCATTCCAGACAAGCTAGGATAGGTGCGTAACTCTTGTAAAGAAATGCGTCGAGAAAATTTTTTAAGGAGTCGTATATCAACAAGCCACCAGCGTGGAGAGTCAGCGGAAGAAGTAGGGTCAAAATGGCTTTCCTCAGGATTCCATTGCGTAGGATCTGGATAGCTAGCAGACACAACTTCGCATAGCCCAACTATACCAGTATCAACAACAGAATGGTAGAAAAATACTTTATCTCCTACCCGCATACTATCACGCATAAAATTGCGAGCCTGGTAGTTACGGACACCATCCCACATCGTAGTTTGTCGAGGAGACTGAGCGAGGTCGTCAATAGAAAAGCAGTTTGGTTCGCTTTTTACAAGCCAAAAGTTCATGTTTCGCCCCTCTTTACATGCTACTTGTTTGTATCAGACTCTTCTACTTCTATTTGTTGGCGCTGTTGTAACACAGTACGTCCTTTTTCTGCGAGTTTTTTAGCTTCTTTTGTTTGTTGGCGTGAGCGAATGAAAAAGATAACTCCAGCAAGAACGCCAATAACCACAAGAACATAGAAAAAAACATGCCCAAAACTTTCAACTGCTTTACTAAATGCATGAGCGAGGTAATAGCCACCAGCAGTGAAAGAAGCAGCCCAAACCGCAGCCCCAATTATGTTAAGGGCTAAGAACTTTATATGTGGAATGTTGCTTATGCCAAGCATGATAGGTGTAATATTTCGCACGCCATACACAAACCGAAAACCCAATATCAGCAAGACATCATATTTTTTTATCAATACCGATGCTCTATCGACATTTCTTGCAACACTGGGAAAGCGCTGTAAAATACTAGGGCCTTTGTACTTTCCAAGGCTAAACATGAACTGGTCACTTGTACAGCTACCGGCAAAGGCGGATAAAGCAATAAGCACAGGATCTAGTAGCCCTTGTGAAGCAGCAATGCCAGCAAGGATAACAATAGTTTCACCTTCTAGGAACGTTAAAATAAGCACGGCTAGATAGCCGTACGTACTTAAAAGGTATTGTATGTCTAAGTTCTGAAAAAAATCAACCATAGTAAACTATTTTTCTGCTAAGCCAAGGCGATCAACAATAGCTTTGGCGGTTTTTTGAATAAATTCTTGTTTTTGTAGTCCTTTTTTCTCTTCTTCGCTAATAACAAGTTCAGGCCTGTTTGCCAAAGATTTGTCAGGTGTAACCTCAAACTCAGGGGGAAAAGTGTTGGTAAAATACATATTTTGAAAATCAATAAATTTAAGTGCATGCGCAGTAGAATCTAAAACGCAATATTCATCTTTTGCGAGTAAACCATGGTGTTGGGCAGCTAGCATGCCTGCGAGGGTTTCGCCCCCTTGTGTACAGGCGATATGTCCATGTCTGTTAGCTAATATCATAGAGTCCATGATGCTTTGCTCTGTTACTTGCATTACTTGAAAAGTTTTTTCCCCTCCAATTGCCGTATATTTAGCAACAAGGTGCTCTACTCGAGGGAATGATACAGGGTTGCCTATCATGGCGGCTTGAGCAACGCTAGGAGTGACTTCTACAGGGCTAAAGTGGCGGTGCCCTTTAGGAGCAGCATAGTATGTATAGACAGGATTCGCATGGTGAGACTGTACGCCAAAAATACGTGGTAGTGTGGTAATTATGCCAAGATGGTAAAGCTTTAAAAAACCTGCCATTATTGCAGTGACGTTTCCAGCATTTCCAATAGGCACAAAAATGCATAGCTTTGTTGTGTCCCAGTTACGCCACTGAGCAGTTTCAAAAGCAAAACTTTCTTGCCCTAAGATGCGCCAACTGTTTTTAGAGTTCAGCAGGGCGACACGGTATTTGTCTGCAAGGTATTCAACGACCTTCATACAATCGTCAAAAACACCAGGTATTTCTAAAACAGTTGCGCCACTACCTAGCGGCTGGGAGAGTTGCTGCGGAGTCACTTTGCCATGAGGTAAAAGAACGACAGAGCGTATAGCACCGCCAATATATGATGCGTACATGGCAGCGGCAGCAGAAGTATCACCTGTGCTGGCGCAAACAGTTAGAACATCATCCCATCCTTTTTTACGAACAAGGCCTTGTAAAAAGCTAAAGGCACATGCCATACCTCTGTCTTTAAAAGATGCGCTAGGATTTTGCCCGTCGTTTTTAAATCCAAAAGGTTGGTTGTTTACTGTACTTTGTAAAGCACGAGAGGCATCGATAAGAGGTGTATTTCCTTCGCCTAAATAGACAATGTCCTCTTCATCAATAACAGGAGCCATAAGTTCATAAAACCTAAAAATACCGCGCAAAGCACTTTTAGTGCTAGCAGAACGAGCGTCAAAAAGAGCTCGCCATTCCGCACCAGAGGTTTTTTTGAGAGAGTCAAAGTTGGTATCTTCTAAAAGTAATACCTGTCCACATTCAGGGCAAGTATAGAGCAAATTTTCAATGCTATGTGTTGCTTGACAGCCAAGGCAAAGATACTGCAAAGCACCACGGTAAGAGGGAAACATGTTATGACTCATGAAACTAATTCTCCTAACAGGGGTAATTCATTAGCTTTTTTATTGTTACAAAATAACGTCTACATATAACATGCAGCCCTTGCGGACTATACCTGATTTATATACGAGTCACAATATTAAAAGCGCTGTTCTAGATGTGCAGATAGTACCGTGGAATAAAGTTTTAGCTTGTATCTTTCTATTCATTTGTTTTTTATATACAGTTGCAATAGACTATTTTTTTATATGAGAGAGGAATGCTATGAAGATAGGCTTTTTAGGTGCTGGTAATATGGGTGGAGCAATATTGGATGGGCTTTTAGCAAAAAAATTTGTCAGTCCCCAAGAAATATTTGCTTCAGGACGAGATCTGCAAAAATTACAAGTATTTTGCACCGTTAGAAACATCACTGCTTGCAAAACAAACGAAGAATTAGTGCAAAAAACAGATGTTTTGATTGTGGGAATAAAGCCAAATATGTTTGCCTCTGTCCTCCCTCCACTTGCTCAAGATATCCAAAAAAAGAGTATAATTATTGTTTCTGTAGCAGCAGGAATTTCTTTAGAAAAAATCGCGTCGCTTATTGGAAAAGAAGTTCCCATAGTACGAGGAATGCCTAATGTGAATGCTAGTGTAGGGCAAAGCATGACAGCCCTGTGCCCTAATGAGCATATAACAGTCGAGCAAATGGAGTATGTGACATCCATTTTCGACTCTGTAGGAAAGACACAACCGTTAGATGAAAATATAATTGCGACTTTTTCTGCCATTGCAGGAGCCTCACCAGCCTATGTATTTAAGTTTATAGATGCTTTGGCGCAGGCAGGTGTCCAAGGCGGTATGACAAAAAAAGATGCGCTTTTTGCCTCAACCCAAGCTGTTTTAGGGAGTGCGCAACTTTTGCAGGCATCTAAAGCACACCCTTCTGTAGCATCTGATACTGTCTGCTCCCCTGGGGGGACAACAATCGCAGGGCTGGTAGCACTAGAAAAAGGGGCTTTTACTGGCACTGTGATGCAGGCTATAGCAGCTGTAATACAGCGGGATAAAGAACTACAGTAAATTCGCCCAGCAGGTCTGGCAATTAACGCCTGCGTATAATCGAGGCAAACAACGTTCTCTGCAGGCTTAGCAAGGATACTTGCTCAATAAGCAGGACAAAGAGTTCCCCAAAGAGTTCCCCAAAGAGTTTGTTTACTGTGTATAGCAAACAGGCTCTTTGGCAGGTTTAGCAAACACATTTTTATATAAGTAAAAGATAACTCAGAAGTACTTTTTGCGGCAATGAACTTAAGCACTAAAGACAGGAGCCAATGTGTTGTATCTATTTTTGGGCTGATATGAAAAGCTTCAGCCATTTATCTACAGAAGTGTCTGTGGTTAAGGTTAGCTCCAGAAAGGTACGGTTTATAGGTAACTCACATGCAGTGTATTTAGCTGTTTTTATGAAAACACTTATAGTCTCGTATGTTTCGTACCGTAAGTAGTATTTTTAGCTTTTGCCCATGTCGTTTTTTTGGTGTACTCGTCTATGCAGGGCAAATCGAGAAATCCCTAAAAAGTCAGCTGCTTTGCTTTTGTTTCCATCAAATCGCTCAAGAGTTGCTTCAATAATTTGCAACTCAAGCCTTTCAAGTGAAAAAGGATTATCAGGTAAACGCACAATCCCTCCAATGAAAGTACTTTCTGGTACATCAGGTGTACTAGTGATACCAGTGCTTATTTGTGTAGCTGGGGTAGTATAGCCTCCATGTCCTTCTAAAAACATGATATGGTCAGGAAGAAGTAGGTCGTTGTCATGCATTAAAACAGCACGTTCGATAGTATTCTCTAACTCTCGTACGTTACCGGGCCAAGGGTAGTTAAGCAGTATTTTTTCCGCAGCTTTGCTAATGCCAGTAAAATGTTTTTTCTTTTTAGTTGTCTCACGAGCAAGAAAATTTTTTGCAAGGGGCAAAATATCTGTTGTGCGCAGACGTAAAGGTGGAATAACAATATGACCAACGAGTAATCGGTGATATAAATCTCGGCGGAAGGTGCCTTTTTCAATCATAGAAGCTAAGTTTTGGTTTCCTGCACAAACGATTCGAGCTACAAATTCACGTTTTTTTATTCCGCCAACACGATAAAAACTACGCTCTTCAAGCACACGCAATAATTTTGGTTGCAACGATAGTGGCATTTCTGCAATTTCGTCTAAAAACAGCGTGCCTTTCCCTGCTTGTTCGAGCTTCCCAACAGAACCCTCGGCTTTGCTGCCGGTAAAAGCTCCAGCTTCGTGCCCAAAAAGTTCGTTTTCAAAAAGGTCATGGGGAATGGCAGAACAGTTAATCGCTACAAAAGGTTCAGCAACATCTCCTTCACCGTAGTGTATGTATCGAGCAAAAATCTCTTTACCAGTACCTGTTTCACCTTCAATAAGAACAGGTACGCTAGGGTCACTATGTAAAATGAGTGCTTCCTCTAAAAGCTTTATTAAGGCAGGGGATTTAGCAACTACTTTGCCGACTCCCTCAAGCTCTTTGAGCCTATTTCGTGCTTCAACGAGGTCTTCTTTGATATCACCTGCTACTTTATCAACAACAGCATCTAAGTTGTTTCGAAGCTCTTTGTTTTCTAGAACAAGGGATTGTCTTTCAGCGCAACGGTCTACAACAGACGCAAGCTCCCGGGCGTTAATTGGCTTGTTCAAATAATCATAGGCGCCTTTACGTAAAGCATCTACCGCTGTCATCATGTCGCCATGCCCAGTTATAAGAACTACATCTGTATCTCTGTTTTTTGGGTCGCGTTTAATCGTATTTAAAAGTTCTAACCCGCTCATGCCGGGCATACGGATGTCTGTGATAATAAGAGGAAAAGATTCTGTAGATAAAAGCTTAAGAGCTTCTAAAGGGTCGCTTTGCCCTGTGGGGTCGTGTCCAAGGTCAGAGAGAACAAGGCATAAACTTTGTAAACTATTTGGATTATCATCAACAACTAAAATGCGCATTCTAATAAACGACCTTGGTAAAGATTACTGTCACTATACCAATATAGCTAATTTTTTAGTACTTGGCTATCTTTGCGACAAAAAACTACCAACAATGTTTTTTGGTACTTGGAAAGGAGGATCCCAATCAGGCAAGCAGGTATATCTATTGCCATTAGCAAAGCGTAGCATGCACGCGTGTAGTAACATGGGAGTATGAGGGGAGCCATCATAACGGGTGTCTCCAACAATAGGAAACCCCCGACTTGCAAGCTGCACACGTATTTGATGTTTAAAACCAGTAATAAGTGTGATGAGCAACAATGTCGCAGTGGCGTTAACTGCATCAAAAGAAAAGTGGGTTTTTGTTATAAAATCTGCGACGCAAATAGCGTGAAGAATCTTACTCTCACCTAAGGTTGAGACTGAAGATGAAGCTAAAGAGTGCTTTTGCTGTTTGGGCTTTTCGGAGTTATTTACGCAAACAGACATATTTCCTGTGGCTTCATCTTTACTTAAACTATCTTCAAGGCGTGTTTGTTCAAACTCGCAGTTTCCAGTAACCCAAGTTAAGTAGTACTTATCCAAAGTTTTATCAGCAAAAGCTTTATGTAGCGCTGCTAGAGCTGTATGGCTTGTGCCAACAGCCAATAGTCCAGAGGTCGGCTTATCTAAACGGTGGGCAGCAGCAGGGATAAAGGGCTGCTGTGCAAAGCTTTTTTGCAAGCGGTGTGTTACAGAGTCCTGTAGGCCTGTTCCAGGCTGTACAGCAAGTCCAGATGGTTTATTTACAAGCAATACATTTTCTTCATGGGCAATAATAGGAAGGTCTTTCCCTAAAAAAATCGGCTTATGCGAGTGATCTACAATAGTTCTAATTTGGGCAAAAGGTGGAATGCGCACTGCATCTTGTTCTTGTAAAATGAGAAAAGGAGCAGCTCGCTTTTTATTAACACGCACTTGCCCACTTCTAATCCACTTATGAATAGTAGACGATGGGAGCGCAGAGGTGAGGCGTCGTTCTATAAAAGTGAATAGTTTAGTGCCAGCTTCTTTTGCAGAAACAATGTGGAGAAGGGGGGAGGTATAGTGTTCTGGTGCAGATGGCATTATCGTAAAAACAACAAAGCCCGACAGTGCGGGCTTTGTTGTAAGGAGTAAGTATTATTCGTCACTGATGTATGGAGCAGTGTCTGGGGACGCGAGACCGATGTCCAAAGGATAGATAAGCACCACAGTTTTTCTTGTTTGTGCTCCCACAGCTCCTGGGTGAGTGTTTATACAAACAGCTAAATCAAGGATACCATCGTTGTTTGCGTCAGCAAGAGTATAGTCGACAGTAGAGCCTTTAATGCGGCGTGTTTTCCACTGTAGGTTGAGACCAATACCATCCCAAAATAAAGAATGTATTTCTGACTGAGGATAAAAACGATATCTGTCAAAGATACTTGAAGCAGTAGAGATTGGCTTGTTTACAAGTAATTCGTACTTGCCATCATTTTCAATGTCGCTAGGAACCATACGCATTGGGATATAGTACATATCCCCCATTGTAGCATCGTCCCGTGCTAGTCCGTGCATTGCTGGGTTTTCTTCTATGCCAATAGCAGCACCAGAGAATTTACCGTCACTTTCAGCAAGGCGTGCGCCTTTAATTGTGTACGTGCGTAAACGTTCGCGTTTATTGAGCACAATAATTTTGTCGCCTTCCGTGGTGCCTGCACCTGGAACATGGGTAAAGTTAAATACGTTTGCATCTTCTGGGAGAGCAAGTGGTGTGCCTTCTACAAGGTTGCCGTCACTGCCAGGGAGCATTTCAAGCACCTGAGAGGCGAAAAGGCGAGGGCGACCAGATTTTTGCCCTAGTAGTACGGGACGGTAGTCAGGTGCCAAGCTTACAACGTTTAAGAAATATCTTTGACGAGAATAAATTTCTGTAAACTTTCCATTGCTAAAAGTATAAATGTACGATTGTGGTAGGGCGTCTTTATCTACCATACTTACAACAATCCAAGCCTTACCAGATACAGGAAGAGAGCGAATCGCAAGAGGGGTAGTAGTGGCAGGAAGGCTAATTTCACCTAAGGATTGTAAACGAGAGCCTTCAAACCGATAGGCATATAGCGTAGATTTCCCAAGAAGAAAAACTTCATTGCGTCCATCGTTATCAGCATCAACAATTTCCATTCCGATAGAATTAAAAGGAAGTGTTTGGGAGCGTTGACGAGATTCGTCTTCTGTAGAAGAACCAGAATATCTAAACTGTGGGTTTAGGTATACGTCTTTAGGGCGGTCTTCATTCACAACTAAGTCAGGGTTCATTTGGTTAGTGCGCACAGGCGCGCTGTTGTCTTTGAACACTTCTGATTGACGACCAAAAATTTGGCGGTTGATAGTATCACTCACAGAGCGGATACCTGTCATCATTTGGTTTGTGTTGCCTTCATGAGCAAAAGTCCAGTTTTTACCAGACTTGTCACGTACTTTGGTGTCTAAGCTGTAGGAAGTACCAACAATAGTCACAGCCCCATATACAACGTAATCAGCCTTCATAGAGCTACGAACCCTATCTGCCACCGTAGCATCGTTAACAGTGCCTTGGTTTGCAGAAGCTTCTCCAGCAGACTCAACATTCCCTTGCCAATACAGGCGAGAAGTTAGCATCTGTGGTATAGAACGCTCTAGATGTTTAAAGTCCTGCGGCCCATTGACTACAAAAGGAAGAACCACAAAGGTTCCCTTACTTGCAGCAAAAGCTTGACCAGAAAACAGGAAAAGTGCTCCTAAAAAACAGACAAATAGGCGTACACTGCGTAACATACAACCTCGCTTTAATATAACCCCACACAACTGGTGCATGGAAGAAATCTTGCATTATATAAATGTAAAAACTAGACGTTAAATAGCACCTTCCTTTTAGCAAGGCAATCTGTAGCCGTAAAATATAGTTTTTTTTACTGGCAATAGTACTTTTTCCAGTAAATTTTTTTTTGCTGGTGCCTTTGCATGCAGTAGGTAACTCTTTTTATTGTACTACTCCCCTACATTGCTCTATGTACAAGCTTTTTTTTGACTTTTTCCTAGTTGTTAGTTGACAAATAAAGAGCTGGGGTATGGTAAAAAACAAATAAAACAGCCAAGTTATATACTTTACGTAAAAGTGGTCTGAACTTTGCAATAAGCTAAGCGTACAACAAGGTGTATGATAGACACATAGAATAGTAAACATCTATTTATCTTTGTGCCACAAGCAAAAGATATGTTGTGTCAATTTTTTGATTCATGCGCTGAGGAGGTTTTATGCAAAATGCAATGTATAGCGCTTTGTTTGGGGCGATGAGCAACGAGCATCGACTCAATAGCATTTCTAACAACTTAGCTAACGTAAATACCACTGGGTATAAACGCGACCTTTTATCTTTTAAAGATACATTTGGCATGTTTGCTCATGACCAGCTCATGGAGCCTATACAAAACATACGATCAAAACCGATGTTTCCAGAGGCGCAGCACATGGCTCGCACACGGATAGCCTCGTCAGTAACTGACTTTCAGCAGGGAGGCATAAAAACAACAGGCGCACCATTTGATTTAGCTATTAGCGGAAATGGTTTTTTTAAAGTGCAGACTCCTGATGGCGAAGAATATTACACCCGAAACGGACATTTTAGGCAAACTTCAGAAGGGCAACTTATCACAGAGCAAGGGTATACCGTGCTTGGAGATGGTGGAGCCATTGACCTACCTGCCGGTACAAGAAATTTTGTTATAGCAGAAGATGGTCGAGTGTTTGCTGATGACGCCCTTGTAGGGCAGATATCCATTGTAGAGATTGAAGATTTGGCAATGCTAGAAAAGCAAGGCTACAACATGTTTACAGTGCGTGAGGGTGCGGAAGTAGAAGAACAAGGCTTTACAGGTTTTGTCGCTCAAGGTTTTTTAGAAGCAGCCAACGTTGATGCCGTTTATGAAATGGTCAATATGATAGAGGCACAGCGTATGTTTGAAGCGTATGCAAAAGTAATGCAGACAAGCCAACAACTTGACTCTGAAGCAACGACAAAAGTTGGTCGTATCAGATAAGGCTATATTTATGTAGCTAGTGGAGAAAAGTATGCAAGCATATGAAGAAGAATCAGCAGAAAAAGTAGAGAGCAATTTTTTCGCTCAAGGTATTAGACGCATATTGCAGTTATTTACCAGTATTGTGGTACCTCGTATTATACAGGTAGATGTATTTTTACCAGATGTGGTTTCGCGCAAAAAATAGCGATATCACGATGAATAAGACCTATTCGTCTGGCTGGTGCAGACGTAACTATATAACCGCAAAAAACGGTTAGGAGGAAAGCCATTATGATGCGTTCATTATGGACAGCTGCTTCTGGGATGGTAGCACAGCAGCTTAATATTGATGTGATTTCACACAACTTGGCAAACGTGAATACAACAGGGTTTAAAAAGAGTCGAGCAGAATTTGAAGACCTTATTTACCAAAACATGCGTATTGCTGGCTCTATTACAGGTACAGGTGGCGATGAACGAATCCCTACAGGTATTCAAGTAGGGCTGGGTGTACGTCCAACAACTGTACATAAATTTTTTACCCAAGGTGACTACCAAAATACAGCAAACCCCTTGGACTTTGCTATTGAAGGTGATGGTTTTTTTCAAGTTATGGTGAATGGCGAAGAAATGTACACCCGTGCCGGTGCATTTAAGCTCAATCAAGACGGAACTATTGTTACTGCAAACGGGTATGTGCTACAGCCAGAATTTACCGTGCCAGAAGAAACTAAAAACTTGGTTATCACAGAGAATGGGCACATCGCAGCACTTGACGCAAATGGTGCAGAGCTAGCAGCAGCTGACATCCCTCTATATAACTTTATAAACCCAGCAGGGCTAGAAGCAAGAGGGCGTAACCTGTTTAACGTAAGTGAAGCTTCTGGTGATGCCATTGAAGGTGTCCCGGGCGAAGAAAATTTTGGTACCATCGCTCAAGGTTTTCTAGAGCTTTCAAACGTAGAAGTTGTAGATGAGATGGTTAATATGATTGTTGGGCAGCGTGCTTATGAAATGAACTCTAAGGCAATTCAAACATCTGACTCAATGTTGCAGATAGCAGTGCAACTAAAACGCTCATAATGAGTGAAACCACTCCACAGAGATAAAGCAGTGTAGGAATGAGAAATATTTTTGCCCATACGATGTATAGCCTAATACTAGCTGCATTTTTTGCCCTAGGCGCTATGCCAATTTTTGTCGCATTTGCTCAGTCTACATCAGCATACGGTTCTGCTGATCAAGTGTCGTGGCGCATACGGTTTAAGGAAGCTGCGATTGTTCAAGGTGACTTTGTTACTTTGGGCGAAGTAGCGACTCCTGCTGGAGATATTCCAGCAAACATCTGGTCGGAGATGGCACAACGCCAGCTATGGCCATCTCCACCAGAAATGGGAAAAGCCGTTAATATGACCCGTCCACGACTGCAAGAAGCAGTTATGGAGACGATGAAAGACCTAGCTCCGTATAGCCTTTTTCCTGGCTCAATGGCGCTACAGCGAGGTGGTGCAGTAGTAGAAAAGGACAAGATACAAGAATTAGTGACTCGCTCTTTAACGCCGTTAACAGGGAATTTAGGTGGGGAAACTACTTTTTCTGACTATCGTATCCCTTTGTATATTTTTTTGCACCATCCAGGGCAAGAAATAGTGGTTGAGCCACAAAAGAAATTTGCTCCTGGTCGTGTGAATTTTCGCCTCCTTGTGCAAGAAGTGGATGGTAAATCAGCACAAAAAATTTCTGGTTCAGTTTTTATGGATGTATGGACAAATGTTCCTTGCTCTACACTTCCCCTAAATAAGGGTGATTTGTTAGAACCTTCGTATGTAGGATCAGTAAGGGTGAATTTGGCTCATTTGCGTGGTGACCCTTGGGATGGTCGTGGAGGTCCTTGGCGGATGAACCGTCCTGTAGGTGTTCAACAGATTATTTACCAAAGTGATTTAGCCTTTATCCCGACAGTTCGAAAAGGAAATATAGTGAGCGTGGTATATCAATCACGCACTGTCCAGCTAACCACACAGGCTGAAGCGTTAAGTGATGGAGTAACAGGTGAAAATATCCCTGTCCGAAACTTAGAAAGCAAAAAAGAAGTTTATGGAACTATTAGAGATGGTAATACCGTTGTTATAACAGGAAATTTATAAGTATTTCACACAAAGAGAGGCAGAAGATGTTTGTACTAAAAAAAATATTGCAAGTTGGAGTAGCATTAGGGCTGTTGCTCTTGCTCCCTGCATGCAGTGGAAAAGATATAGCTCCTGCGCCTATAGCTCCTATTACTCCGCCTCAAACGTATATGGAACCTGATGAGCAAGCTGCAAATGAAGGTTCATTATATAATATGGCTGCAACAGGGGATGGCTTATATGCAGATAACAGAGCTCGCCGTGTAGGTGATATTGTTCTGGTAAACGTAGTGGAAACCTCAAAAGCAAAAAGCAAGGCAGATACTTCCACAGCTCGAAATACAGATAATGAATATGGTGTCTCTGCTGCATTTGGAAAAAGTAGTGCAGGTCTTTTTGGGGCAAGTGCCTTGGGCCCAAGTGGGGTTATAGGACTTGATCCTATCTTAGCATCTTCTAGTTCTTCAAGCTTGAGTAGTACTGGTGAAACGAAACGAGAAAACTTTGTAACTACAACCGTAGGAGCACGAGTACTTCATGTTTTGCCTGGCGGTGTTTTACAAGTTGAAGGAGCACGTGAGGTGCGAGTAAACGAGGAAACACAGTATATTGTTGTGTCGGGGTTAGTCCGCACAAAAGACATAGCTTCTGATAACTCTGTTTTATCAACACAAATGGCAGATACTCGTATAGAGTATTATGGAGAAGGTGCACTTGCAGACAAACAAAAGTCCGGTTGGCTCATACGCTTGCTTGATAATATTTGGCCGTTTTAATAAGAGCCGAACCTTTTACAACATTGCTACAATGGTAGTACAACAAAAAAAATAGACAAATTATTCTGCCGTGAAATACAAAACACCCTTTGGGCTTTGCCCAAAGGGTGTTTTGTTATACGATTGAAGTATATGTTCTTCATGGTGAGTAGGTGAGTATGGTGCCATTACCCCAAAAAAAGAGGGTAGCGCTGAGACGCATTTTTTTACCAGTAGATAGGAAAAATTATTCACTAAAGGCAAAAAGTAGGCGTACTAGAAAAAAATAGGTACGCAAAGTTACAGCCTTGTGTGCAGAGGTAACATGTTATCTTTTTTTAGGAGACCAGTGATTTTCCTCTCCACGTAAAAGGCGTTTGATATTTTCTCGGTGAGCATAAAAAATAAGAAGAGTTATAAGGAGTGCCAGTATGCCTGTTGGTGCATCGATGAAGAAAAAAGTTACAGGGATAAGTAAAAGCATCATCAATAAACAACCAGCGGAAACAAAACCAGTTTTCCAGATAGTAAGCAGACAAACAATGCCAGCTATAACAAGGGGAAAAAACGCAATAGTAAGAAAAACTCCAACTGTAGTGGCTATTCCTTTGCCGCCGTTAAATCTAATAAAAATAGAATACATATGCCCAAAGACAACAGCAAAGCCTGCAAATAAGTGGAGATACATACCATATTCCCAGGAAGTATATTTTTGTGCCCATAATGCTAAGGATACAGCCACAACTCCTTTTGCTACATCACACCCAAGGGTAAAAACGCCCCATTTTTTACCGCATAAACGAGTAACATTAGTCGCCCCAATGTTTCCACTGCCAGCTGTGCGGGGGTCTATGTTACAAAAACTTTTTGCAATTACTAATCCATAAGGGATAGCTCCAAGCAAATACGCTATAACAATAATAAATGGGCCAAATAGTATATGCATGCATTCTCCAATCTACCTATAGGAATGCTCTACAGGTTTAACGCTGTTTATGCTTCCATTGCTTCGAGAATAGTTATTTCATTTCCCAGTGGATTTATTTTGCCTAAACGAACCATAACTTCAAGGCCTGGTACAGTTTTATCTCCAAATAATTTACGCTTTCCGCGTACAACTATTTGCGCCCAAGGCAGGGCAACTGTCACAAAAGCGTCATTTTCATCTGCTATAATACCTTGCCACCACTTTTTATCACCTTGTTGTTTAAAAAACAAAAGCTTCCAATACCTAGGTCTAAATCGCTGGATTTGTGAAACAGCTTCAATCCGACTTTGGAGGAGAGGGATGATGTTTTTTGTCTCATTTTTATCGCAGCGCGGGTAGTTGTCGCGCAAATAGGTAACAACTTGACCTTGGTTAAAAAAATCTACGTAGCGACGAATAGGTGAGGTAAAAGTGGCATACCCCTGCACACCAAGACCAGCGTGGCGTTTAGGTGTATCTGCAAGTCCTGCTGGGGGCAGCGATCGAACTATTTTTGCAATGTCCTGAGGAGTACTCCAAATCCCAAAAAATTCTTTAGGAAGTGCAACATCCTGTATTCTATATAACAGGGGGATTTCACGCTCTCTGCACCACGCAGCAAGGGCAGTATTAGCAAAAACCATTATTTCACCAACAATGCAGTTAGCATAATCAGTTTGCGGTGCTTGCTCAACTTGTACTATAGGCTCGTCCTCACTGGTGTCTAAAAAGACATCAGTGTCAGGGCGTATAATAATCACAGCTCCGCTTTGTACTCGATTTTGCTGTATGAGCTGGGCAAGTGTTAGAGCTTTATCAAACAACTGTTTATATGGGCTAGAACTTTTTTGGTCAGTAATAATTGCTTCAGCTTCCTCAAGATGCAAGTTTTCCACTACGGTAATAGGCGAAATTATGGGAGTGCAGTCCGTACAGTGACCATTTGCATCGATAGCAACTTGTATAATAAGAGAAAGAGTGTTTTTTGTGGCTTGTAGGCTAAAAAAAGAACAACTCAGCTCTTCTGGTAGCATATGTAATGTTGCCTCAGGTAAGTAAAGGCTCGTCGTCCGGCGCAAAACAGCCTTGTCTAATTCATTGCCAAAATGCCATGCGAGGGTGGGGCAAGAGACAGCGACATAGAGGGTATATCCGCCATCTTCGTGGTGTTCTATGTGAAAAGCATCATCTCTATCCAGAGTGCTTTTTGGGTCAACAGTAACAAAAGGTAAGTTCGCAACAACGTGGTCTAGGGGGTAGTTCCCCTGGCTTTCCAATTCTTTTTTGAGGGATGCCAATTCGTCTGCAAACTCAGTAGCCCACTCTGTACCCGCTGCATAGCCAACGCGATCAAGCATAAAGTTATAATGTTGTGGTATGATACCCCAAGCAGTTGCAAGGAAAAGGGCTAAATGTTGCTCAGCAGGGAGTCCGCGGGTCAGGTTTTTCCACAATCCCTCATCAGCGGCATCTGGGTTTGCTATATACTCTCGCAAGGCTTCTTGTAAGGGCAATGCAATATGCTCAGGTGGTAAGTCTTTAGCTACTAGCTGTTCTTTTTTCGTGTATATATTCCAGAGTTTATGAAAAAAAGTATTGCCTGTGAGCGTTATTTCTTCTTTAGCTTTGGCTCGAGCAAGTTCTTCTACCCGCTTTTCAGCAATCTCAGATGAGTAAATTTCAAAATCTGGTGGTGTAAATCGAAAGTGTGTTTTGCAGGTGAGCAAAGCATGCCCCATAGCAGCTTCGTGGTCTATGCCATGGTGTTTCCATGCAAGACCCGCAAACCATTGGGCGCTGGCACTGATTATCTCCCCTTCAGCAAGTTGCCAAATTTCATCAAGGTTGAGTTCATTGCCTAAAACTTCTCTTTGCTCTTTGTGCTTTATAAGAAGGTTATCCATTTCCTCGAGAGTGAGAGGAGCTGGATATTCTGGGCCAAACCAAGGCAATATACGCGCAAGAGGAAGTTTAATTTCTTTTTTTGTCTGTGTGTAAAGGCGTAACCGAGAATTGCTATTTTCGAGAACAAAAGCAAGGTGTGTAGAATTGCCGTGTAAAAACTCGACAATACAGCCAGGGCCGGGGAACTGTACTTTACTGCAAGTGGGCATGAGTATTTTATTTGTTAGAAGGTCAAATGTGGATGAAAGCGCTGTGTGTAAAAACTGTACTTAGCTGGTAAATCAGCTTTTGCATAGTAACCAAAGAGTCTATATGCTAAGCCAAGAACGTATAATTTTCTACTTTTAGTAAAAAAGAAATTTTGTGCAACCCGATTTTACAAGTGAATTTTGCCAAAAACTTCTAGGGTACGGTAGATATTTAGTGTTTAAATGCACGTTGGGCAGTAAAAACCATAGTAGCCTTCACTTCATTTGCCGCTATAATAGACTCTGCATCTCGCAAAGATCCACCCGGGTGTGCAATGGCAGAAACTCCTTGTTCAAGGGCGATGTCTACAGCATCCCGAAAGGGGAAAAACCCATCAGAGACCATGGCAGAGCCAGTAAGACCTGCCTGCTCTTTTTGCGTGCGTTCTGTAATACCTTTCAGCGTTGTAGAAGCACTGGAGTCCGTTGTAGCTTTTGCTTGAAGTTCGTACAAAGACATTCCTGTTTCTTTAAAAGCAAGCATGTCAGCATACTTTGCATAAGCTTTATGGATAGTAATTTCTACACAACCAACACGATCTTGTTCACCTGTGCCTATAGCAACAGTTGCACCGTTTTTAGCAAAAATAACCGAATTAGAAGTTACCCCAGCTTCCACTGCCCAGGCAAATAAAAGATCATTAGCTTCGGATATTGTGGGTGTTCTTGTAGTCATTGTTTGCCCCTCTACTTCAGCAGTAGCAGGAATAAAATCTTCTATTGTACGGATACGATTTATAAACGACTGCTGCATGATCATGCCACCATCTTGTAACGATTTGATATCTAAAAAAGGGGTTCCTACAAAAGTATCAAGATGTGCAAGGGCAGGAAGATGTAAAATACGTAAATTTTTCTTTTTTTTCAGCTCTTCTAGGGCATCCTTGGTATATTCAGGAGCAGCGATAACTTCAAAATAAGAACTATTGATAAATTGCGCCATTGAGAGGTCTATCGCTCTATTAACTATAATAGCCCCACCAAATGCTGCTATTCTATCACTCCAAAATGCTTTTTGTAGCGCATCAGCTAGCCCCAAATCAGACCAAGCAGCACCGCAAGGGTTGTTGTGCTTTATAATGACGGCAGCAGGCTTTGCAGTAAGGTACTGCAACATATTAATGCCGTTATCAACGTCTGTAAGGTTGGTCTTTCCTGGGTGCTTCCCCGCTTGTAGCATATGTTTTTCTGTCAGTGCAGAAACAAGCCCTTCACCAGCTCCACGGTAGGAGACACCGCCGACAGTCGGTTGCCCTTTTGTAAGGGCGTATAAAGCAGCAGGTTGGTCAGGGTTTTCTCCATAGCGAAGCCCTTTTTCTTCGTTTTCAATATTCCATGAGCGTCGTGTATACGTCAGCTCCGTTGTACCAAAAAGAACAGTTATTGTTTCAGGAAAATCGTCTTGTACGACAGTGCGGTAAATATCTTTAAGCTTAGTCATGGAGATTCCTTTATTTGAGCAAAGTAAAAGGTATAAAAAATAAAAGCGCATATTTTTTATAAAAAAAACAATAACCTGACAGATTAGTAGCTAGCATAGGGTGTAGCGAAAGACCAGAAAAACTAATAGGTAAAGAGGGCAAAAAAATACAAACAGACAAGAGAAAATAAGATAACAAAGCTTGTTAGGAGGCACCTGTATACATCACAGTTCTACTGGAGGCCGCAAAAACGTTGCATGGCGCGTCTGTTTGCAGGAGAAGAGACAGAAGGAGAAGGAAGGCTTGTTGAGGGATACACACTAGTCGTTTTTTGCGCTATAAAAACAAAACTCCCTTCATTGGCAATTTCTTGCGCAATGTCATGGGCTTGCTCGGCAGTTACATCGCTTTGTGCAACTATAAGGGTTGGTTCGAGGTGTGTTGTGTCCTCATACAGGACTAGGTATAGCATAGTATTTTCCTATAGTTGTACATTTGCTTTGAACGGTGAATATAGAGTAATAAATAATAAAAACAAAAGCAAGGATAATAAGAGAAAATTACTTATTTATTAATTTTTTTTCTATATTCTTTGCCAGATTTTTTCCAGCAATCAAGGAGCAAATTTCTGCCATTGAGTAACCAAGGGCATATGCCATTTCAAAAGCATCACGTATGGAAAGTTCTTGTGGTGGCATACCGTTCCGGATTTTTCTCCATTTAGTGGCAGCATCTTTGTTGTGTGCCCATGCTGTTCTAGCCAGGGGTGCAGCTTTGACCCCTTTAAAGCGAGCTAGCTCTACCAAGGTCGCAACAAATTCTCTTTCAAATTCATATCCATTCATAGTAGTGGTAACGCGCAATAATATAGGACAAAAGATATAGCTTGACTGATAAGCTACAATCTCTTATTTAAGAATGAAGGGTTGTTGCGCGGTTTCCTCCTTTAAATTTTGTATTTTCTTTCAGCATACAGCAATAGTTTATACCATTCTGTGTATGATGTTCGCAATAGTTAGTGTAAAGCAGAAAATGCAAATAAACCCATGAAGTTATAAGCATGAATTATATAAGGCTATAAGTATGTATTATTCTGTTGTTTTATTCAAATGTTTATATAGCTTCTAGCATTCAAATGTTTTTTTTGTTGCTGAATACGGGAGAAATATATGAAGGAAGTAATAAGCCAATACAGGGATGTAGCCACTCAAGGTACATGGGAAGCTGGATATGAATGCTTTGAAGGGTTGGATTTATTACTCCTTCCCGATGAGCAAGAGACAGAGACTGATATTGATATACAGGAACTAAAAAGCTATCTCTTTTAGAAAACCCACTTCAGTTGAAAGAAAAGACAGCACAACAGGATTTTTTTGCTTTGTCAGAAAATTTTGTCTGGCAGGGGGTAACGTGGCCAGAAGAAATAGTAAAGCAAGCAAAAGCTACAAGAGAATCAGGCGCAACAAAGTATATGCAACAGCTAGAAATACAAAAGATGCAAACTGGGAAGCTGAGAATAGAGCAGTTAGAGGAGTATGGAGAACCTGAATCATTGTTTCAGTGGAAATATGCTACACATTCATTGCAAAATTTTTCTTTAGAGGTCTGCCCATGGAAGACAGGAGCTATAGCTCCTGTGCGATATGATAAAGAATACTTTATGCAACCGGATCCTATCTTAGGATACTAGAGTAAGGAGAGACGATGAACGAATTACTGGTGGGTGCAGAGGCTATTTGCAAAAGATTTCGGATAAGTCGGGCTAGGTTAAAAGAATGGGAAAGAGTGGGAGCTCCTATTTATAGACGAGGGCAAAAAGATAATGGGCCGTGCTGTGCTGATTATAAAAGACTTCTTGATTGGGAGCAGCAAAAAAGTATGAATCGCAGTGGCAGGATACAGCAGATCCCAGCAGAGATGCCCCCGCATCTTGGATGGTAATAGATTTGAGACTTGCGTAGCTAATGCTACAAAATGTATACAAAAAATTGACGCAGTGAGTATGTTTTTTCTTAAATATTTTTTCTCTCTTACTGTTGCAAGTAGATATGCAATGCCGTGTTTTTGGCATGATTTTTGGATAGAATATAGTGAGAATGTTTTTTTAAAAAAATAACGACACTATATCTGTTTAAGGTAAAGGGAATAAGGAGAAAGATATGCTATTTTTGCTAGGTGGAGAAAAAAAGAAAAGGGCAAAAGTTGCTCCTGTACAAAAAAAAACGGATACTAAAGCGCGCGAAATGTTTTTAGCTGGTCGTTTCCCTGTTACCACAACAGACATATTTGAAGATCAGCGTAGAATAGGGCGCATTTTAGGGCTCGTGGTTTGTCGTGGGTATGATTCTGAAGAAGCGTTTTTTGGAATGGCTTCTCGTGCTATGAACAAAGGAGCGCAGGCTATTATAGGTTATCAGGAAAATGTTGCCTTTCATCCAGATGGGAGCAAGTTTTTTACATGTTATGGAACTGCCATACAATTTGAAGGTGATGTAGCTCAGCTTCCTGTATAGTACAGTGAAATATCAATTTTTTTGATAAAATGGTATTGGTGTAGTAGGTGAAATTTTGTTATACTCGTGTGCGCTATGTGTTTTTTACACATGGCGCACATTTTTTTAACCTTTATGTAAATGTTTTTAGTTATGCAATTTTCTACCTACATGCCCATTGGGGTCATTAAGTTTTGTGTGGCTTTTGTGTGTGTCCTTGCTTTGGCAGGGGCAAGTGCTTGCACGCATAAAACAGCCACTCCGAGTGCTAGCTCAGGCGGAAAAAAGGCACGAGGGACTAGTCCATACACAATTAAAGGCAAAACGTATTACCCGTTAACAGACGCTAGAGGGTTTAGTGAAGCAGGTATAGCCTCTTGGTATGGTAAAGACTTTCATGGTAAACTTACTGCAAACGGTGAGCGCTATAATATGTACGGTATGACTGCCGCGCATAAAACCCTTCCCTTTGAATCCACAGTGCGTGTCACAAATAAAAATAATGGGCAATCTATAGTCGTACGAATAAACGACCGAGGCCCTTTTATTGATGGTAGAATTATAGATCTGACTAAAACGGGGGCAGAGCGAATAGGGATGCTAGGTTCGGGGACTGCTCCCGTTCGAATAGAAGTTATCGCAGGTGGGCTAGTGGCTTCTCCAAGCTCTAGTAAGTCCAAAGCACAACCAAAGGCAAGTGCAACAAACACGACTAATACAGCAAGTAAAACAAGTCCTGTTAGCGCATCTAGGGCAGGAGCCTACTATATCCAAATTGGAGCTTTTGGCGATAAAGCAAATGCTGCAAAACTCGTTAATACTTTTACGGGGCAAGGGCGACCTGCACGAATGGTAACAAGCGATAGAGGACTATGGCTTGTACAAGTTGGTCCCTACTCGTCTGGGGCACAAGCGCAAAACGCTCTTAGAGACATGGATTCAGCGGCTTTTATAGTGCCCGAATAGCCTCAATAGATTTTTCTACGCATAAGTGGCTGTGCTGTGTACCCATAAAAACGTGTTTGCGGTTGTAGCAGAAGTAACGTGTATGGGTTTATATTCACTCTATATCGTAAACAATATGTATGCATGGCGTGTTTACCCCAGATTTCAGTATGCCTGTGTTCTCAAGATGCCTGTTGCGCATCCATTTTTAGAAAGAGCAAATTGCTACATAACGGTAGAATATGGCTACTATACTAATCTTTTTTACTAGGAGAATTGTATGAGGCAAAAAATTGTGTCTTTTCTCATCGTGCTATGTGCAGTGGTTATTATGCCATTTAGTTCTTTTGCAGCAGAGAGAGGTGTAAGACTCTCCAGCACTATTGGACCTATTGATGCGGGTATAGTTCCTTTGTTGGTAGAAACGTATACTAATAAAACAGGTGTGCCAGTGGTGTTTGAAGGAGCTGGGACAGGGGCAACTATAGAAAAAGCAAAAACAGGCGAGTTTGATTTAGTTATGGTACATGCCAGACGCTTGGAAGATATGTTTGTGGCAGAAGGCTTTGGAGTAGACCGCCGCGATGTTATGTATAATGACTTTGTTATCTTAGGTCCAGAGTCAGACCCAGCTGGTATAAGAGGAGAAAAAGATGCAACTAAAGCTTTTGCAAAAATAGCTGCTGAAAAAGCACTGTTTATCACTCGTGGTGACCGTTCTGGTACACATGTGAAAGAAGTAGAAGTTTGGGAGCAAGCAAAAATCACCCCTGAAGGGGACTGGTACCAAGCCTTTGCAGATGGTAAAAAAGGTAATAAAGCAACTACGCTGTATGTAAATGAACAACAAGGCTATACGCTCATGGATAGAGCAACATGGCTTATACTTAAAGACGATATCTCCCTTATTCCGTTAGTAGAAGGTGACGACGTTCTTTTAAACTTTATAGCAGTTATAGCTGTAAATCCTGAAAAATTTCCTGATATTAATGCAGCAGGAGCCACGGCGTTTATGGATTGGCTGGTAAGCGAGGAAGCTCAAGGAATTATTTCTACCTTTGGTGTAGATATATACGGACAGCCGCTATTTTTTCCAAACGCTAAAAAATAAAAAACCATATGAAATAGAAAACCATATACAAACAAAAATCATATGAAAAATAAAAAAATATGTAGATAAGATGCGAAAAGGGGAGCTAGTAATACGCTCTCCTTTTTGTTTTTGGAGAGGCTGAGCTTACCAAGTCACCCAGCCAAAAGAACATTTTTTTTGAAGCGTAATCACAACATAGTAAGTAATATTAATATATCAAATAGCTTGTAACACTTTTTACGCCCTCTGTCTCTCGTGCTATTTCTATAACTTTTTCAATACTTTTTTTGTCAGGCATAACTCCGCAAATAATAACATCACCAGAAAAAACATCTACAGACATACGGGTAGAGCTAAGCTCTTCTTCTAAAAAAATTTGGCTATTAATATCTGCTGCGACAGTGGCATCATGCATTTTATCGCTTGATTGAGAAGGAGGTATCCAGTGGCTTATGACTTGTTTAACTCCTTTGGTCTGTTGTGCGATGCTTACAGCAAGGGGTTGAAAGGTAGGCTCTGCTTCACCTAGTAAAAAGACGTTAGCAAGGTAGCATTCTACGGTTATTTTGTGTGCTTGCTCGGGATCTTTTTCAGTTAAGCTACTGGCAATAGACGCACGAATTTCATCGTCGCTATAATGGTACATGCTATTTTCATCAGAAGAGCTAAGAATAGCGCAACCTGTGCCGATAAATAAAAAGCATATAATAGCAAAAGTGTGGACAAAAAGTTTTTTCATATACGACCTCTAAAACAATCAAATTTGTAAAGTTTTTTTACCAAACATAATGTGCACTTGCAACAATAAGTTACTTTGTAAAAATCCAAGGGGGAATGTATTTCCATGCAGAACGTAAGCTTTTATCATATTCTAACGCTCTAGGTTCAATGGCAAAAACCTTTTTCCAATATAGTTGCGAGTGATTTAACTCCGCAAGGTGGCATAGCTCATGGACAAGGATATATTTGGCAAGATTAGGGGGTAAGAAGGCGAGACAGGTGTTCAAATTTATATTTTTTTTGCTAGAGCAACTTCCCCATCGTGTTCGTTGCAGTTTAAAGCGGCAATTAGTAGGTTGTAAGCTATATTGTTCGCCAAGGGAAAAAAGCATTGGCTTAAAGATGCTGATAGCTATATTTTTGACCCATGTTTGTATGTATCTATAAGGATATTTTTCGTTTTGTGTAATAGGTAAAAATTCAGTTTCTATGACTCGAGGAGGAACAACTCCAGGGAGGTAGCGCTCTAAAAGAGTATGAATGTGTTCTTGAGTGGGGGAAGTGGGTTGAAAGTGGTAGAATCTAGTAGCGCCAAACAAAAAAATTCCTGTGGGAAATTCTCGTGGGGGAAATTTTTTTTCTGAATGTATGATGCGTGAATAGTGCTTGAGAATCCAATCTTTTTTTTCTGCCACAAGAAGTGCAGGGTCATACAATGAGTTTTTGGGCAAAACAACCTCAAGCCCAAAGTCTGCACGGATGCGTAGTCTGGGGTTTTTTGCACGTTTGCTTATACGTATTGTGTATGGTGGGGGGAAAGAGTTATTCATTATAGCATCTAATGGCGGATAGTGTTATGTTTAGCATGTAATTTTATTTGAGCAAAAAAGTATTGTTTTTTTGAGAGGTTTTTTTTACCATAGTAAAGAACCTAATTATAACAGAATGATAGGGTGATAGATAGAAAATACACAACCTGTACTTTGCTTGTCTGCTAACGTATAGGTTTAGCAAACAAAAAATGTGTAAACTGGAGACCAAATGACTTTACAGTCGAGACCTCAATCCCTTCCCTGGGGTGCGATTTTTTTCTCTTTGCTAGGATTAGCGTGGTGTGGGTATGTAGCCTTTCCTTCTAGTGGGGATCCTTCGTGCATCACTTCTGGTTGTGAAGTTACCAGGCTTTTTACCATTGGAAAAATCTCTTTATGGTGGATTGGTGGCGGGTATTTTTTCATCCTCACTGTTCTTTGTCTTCGTCATATGCGCTATTTTGCGTGGCGTCTAGCGCAAGTTGCTCTTTTATTAGACGCATTTTTACTCCTTCTTATGTTTATCACAGGGCCTTGTTATGACTGCCTTGTTGTAGCGGTATTCTTCTTTCTTACTGCTCTTATTTTGCGGGCAGGCTTGGGTGGATGGTTTCAAAACATGCCACGGGGCGCAGTCGCTCTATTTCCTGTCTGGATTGGACTTTTCCTAGGTAATGTCGCAGTAGCTCTGAATGAAACAGTCCCTCACTGGACTGTGGGAACACAGACGCAAAGTAATGTGCGAGTTTACTTTGCTCCCTCATGCCCTGCATGTCGTGATGCAGTCAAAACACTTGGCGCTACCTCATTGCTTTATCCTGTATTAGAAAAAGAAGATGACTTTGAAGCATTACTAAGATTTGAAAGTGCTTTGGCCGACGGTAAAAGTATGGCAGAGGCTATTGAACTATGTCTAGACAAAAATATGCCAACGCCAAAAATTTCTGTTTTACACAGTTCGATATTGCGTATTCAGCTTATGCGGAATAAAGCTTTTTTCTTAAAACATCATTTTAGAGCAATGCCCCTTATCGAAATTAGCGGTATGCCTAGAGAGTGGATACAAGAGCCTCCTCTAGTAAAACGAAATGGTACTGCTTCTCAAGTAAATCCTGTACCAAACCAAAACATAGGAAATGTTCAAGGTATAGAAGATCAATCATCTACATTGCCAGAAGGTTTGGGTAACGACAGTGGTCTTTTTGGCGAAGACGGGTTTAAGCAGTGTACAGAGGGAGCGGCAGAGCCGTGCGATGAATAAAAGGACTCAGGTCTCGATGTAGCCTGCTCATGTCGGTATGACATCATTTAATTATGTTGGTAAACGCTAAGTATTTGATTGATAGGTTACTACTTTTAGATGGCTATTGCACTTTATGTCTTTAGTTTCAGATATGCACACACTTTGCAGGATACGAAAAATTGACTTGGTTAAAGATGTTTTTGGGAAACGTGCTTTTCTTTTTTCTGCTTATTTGATAGGTATATGCGATAAATGTCCCTTTTTTGCAGTGAAAGTTTCTGCGGGGACGTTTTTTCTATAAAAAAGTGTAGAGAAAATATTGTAATGACTATAAATATGGAAGTCTACCACCATGGGTGATACCAATGTTTTGCATGAAATAATCCTTCCCCATAGCGATGCGATAAAAGAGCGCTGGAAAGGAGTTGTTCACGGAACATATCCGTTTGATACGGTTGGTTTTTTGCGGACGCATACGGATCAGTTTTCAAACCCTGTAGGATACAGAACTAATGAAGCTGCCATTGCTGTAGTAGAGCTTCTTTTTGCTACAAAGCCTGATGAAAAAAGCTTACTGAAAGCAGTAGATGAAATTATTCAAGTGCGCGCAATTCAGGAGTTTAGTCCTGAATCTGCAGTAGGAATTTTTTTTGCTCTGAAAGACATCGTACGCGCAATTGTAAAAAAGTCTGGTCGAGGCGCTGAATGTATAGCGGAAATGCAAGAGTTAGACTCTCGTATTGACGCGATTTCGCTTATGGCTTTTGGGATATACGCCCGCTATAGAGAGCGGTTGCACCTTATTCGTGTGGGTGAGATAAAGCGCAGCTCTTCGCAAGTAGCGCGCTTAGCAAATAGAAAAGCTGAGGCTGGAGAGCCTCAATAGAAAATCTGTGCATGTGCACA
Organism: Tachinus sp. AB-2021; assembly: GCA_030264575.1. Lineage (NCBI taxonomy): Eukaryota > Metazoa > Arthropoda > Insecta > Coleoptera > Staphylinidae > Tachinus > Tachinus sp. AB-2021. The sequence goes on from JARJEC010121849.1 coordinate 27,881, forward strand.
GTGTATAGTGTGAGTCATCTGTAATGTTTGCAGGTGCGATTGGGCAGAGAGGGGCAGTATTTGCTTCTCGCAGATCAATAACGCCGACAAAACCATTAGGCCAATAGAGCGAGGTAGAAAATGGTTATATCACTTTTGGCGGTACTCGGGATCTGTATTATCGCTTGGGCAGGAACAGCTATTGGATTGCAGTATTTTTTAGGGGTCATTTTGCCCCTTGGTGCTGTAGTAGTTTTTCTCCTAGGCTTTATACTACGGATTTTTGACTGGGCTAAGTCACCAGTACCATTTCCTATAGCAACCACTGGTGGACAGCAACGGTCGCTGGACTTTATCAAGCCAGCTCCATTAGATTCGCCTTACACTAAAACAGGTGTATTTGGACGTATGCTTTTGGAAGTGCTCCTTTTCAGGTCTCTGTTTCGTAACACACGATCACAACTTATAGATGGGAAAAAACTGGTCCATTGGTCATCTAAATGGCTTTGGCTGTTTTCTCTTCTTTTTCACTATAGTTTTCTCGTCATATTTATACGCCACTTCAGATTCTTTTTAGAACCTGTACCAATGGGGATATCAGCAATAGAGTTTGTTGATGGCATCATGCAGGTAGGCGTGCCACGGTTTTTTATGACAGACGCTCTTGTAGTGGGTGCTCTGTTGTTTTTACTTTGCCGCCGTTTATTTGATGAGCGGCTACGTTACATTTCTTTGCTAAACGACTATTTTCCGCTGTGTCTTCTGCTGGGGCTTACCCTTAGCGGTATCTGTATGCGTTATATTGGCAAAACCGATATTGCTTCTGTAAAAGTGATGATTATGGGTCTGGTTAGCTTAAAACCTGTGGTGATGACAAATGTTGAGCCTATTTTCTATGTACACATCACCATGTTTAGCGTTTTGCTGATTTACTTCCCATTCAGTAAGCTAATGCATATGGGAGGAATTTTTCTTTCTCCTACAAGAAACCTTGCGAACAACTCACGTGCCGTTATGCACGTGAACCCTTGGAACCCGCCTAAAGAATACCGAACTTACGCAGAGTATGAAGATGATTTCCGTGAAGTTATGGATGAGGCTGGTTTACCGCTTGAAATAACCCTTGAAGAAGCTGCACAAACAGCTGTTAAGGAGTAGTCATGGGCAAACCTGATGCAAAAAGATATGCCAAGACCATTGCTGCTTTTCCTGAAGCAAGCTGGATGGATACCAAGCCTGCATTTGAGCCAGGTACCTGGTGTTATCCTGCGCAGGAAAATACAATGCGCGGCTTGGGTATGCCAAACCCACACAAATGGTCAGCAGGTGATGAAGACTGGGATCTTCCTGAAAATTGGGAAGAAATCATTTACAAAGCACTTAAAGACCGTTTAGAAAAATATCGTTCTTTAAAAGTTTTTCTAGATATTTGCGTGCGCTGTGGTGCATGTGCAGATAAATGTCACTTTTTTTTAGGAACAGGTGACCCTAAAAATATGCCTGTTTTACGGGTAGAGCTTTTGCGCTCTGTATACCGCCGTGATTTTACAACAGTAGGTAGACTGCTGGGTAAAGTTGTAGGGGCACGTAAACTTGATAAAGATATTATTAAAGAGTGGTTTTACTACTTTTATCAGTGCACAGAGTGTCGTCGGTGTTCTTTATTCTGTCCATACGGTATTGATACCGCAGAAATAACCATGATAGTTCGCGAACTTTTGCATGAGCTAGGATTGGGTATTCACTGGATTATGGATCCTGTGAATAACTGCAATAGAACAGGGAACCACTTAGGTATCCAGCCACATGCCTTTAGAGAAATTGTCGAATTCTTGTGCGAAGATATTGAAGAAGTCACAGGAGTAGCAATTAATCCCCCTTTTAACGAAAAAGGACATGAGATTCTCTTTATCACTCCTTCGGGTGATGTGTTCGCTGACCCAGGCATTTACACGTTTATGGGGTACTTGATGCTCTTCCACGAGCTAGGACTAGACTATACACTGTCCACCTATGCTTCTGAGGGTGGAAATTTTGGTTCATTTACATCAGCAAATATGATGAAAAAGCTGAACGCTAAAATGTATGCTGAAGCTGAACGGCTAGGATCAAAATGGATATTAGGTGGTGAGTGTGGGCATATGTGGCGTGTTGTGCACCAATATATGGTGAGCATGAACGGTCCAACCCCAACGTGTATGGAAACTCCTCGCAACCCAATTACAGGTACAGTATTTGATAACGCCGCTGCAACAAAGATGGTACACATCGCAGAGTTTACAGCTGACATTATTAAGCACAACAAAATTACTCTTGACCCAAGCAGAAACGATCACTTAACTGTGACTTTCCACGACTCTTGTAACCCTGCACGCGGTATGGGGCTTCTAGAGGAACCACGCTATGTGCTCAAAGCAGCATGTAACAACTTTGTAGAAATGCCAGAAAACACCATTCGTGAGCAAACATTTTGCTGTGGTGCAGGCTCTGGTTTGAATACAGAGGAAATTATGGAG
>JARJEC010121861.1:0-11226 GCA_030264575.1 Tachinus sp. AB-2021
CAATACAATACAATACAATACAATACAATACAATACAATACAATACAATATAATATAGTATAATATAGTATAGTATAATATAATATAATATAATATAATATAATATAATATAGTATAGTATAGTATAATATAATATAATATAATATAATATAATATAGTATAGTATAGTATAGTATAGTATAGTATAGTATAGTATAATATAATATATTATAATATAATATAGTATAGTATAGTATACTATAATATAATATAATATAGTATAGTATAGTATAGTATAATATAATATAATATAATATAAGTGTTACAAATTTTTATTTAAAAAATTAAGCATTAAAAAAAATTATTTAAACAAAAGTTACTTGCTTTAATGAGTGACATTCAAATTTTCGTCACCACTATTTACCTGAAGGTAGGAGAGGGGCCAACTTTGAAATAGAAACCCCATGTTTTTAATACAGATTTGGATTTTGTGCAGAAAATACATAATTTTTGTATTCAACATTTACCTTTTTGCGCAATAGATAGCGCTATAGTCGACAAAAAACAAAATTGAAAACGGTACGGTATGGCTTGTTTATAGTAACTATCACGTAACAGTAAAATAGTTGAATTTAAAATTTACGTATTTTTCATGTAGAATTAGAATCAATCTGTAATAAATAATGTGGACTGTGTTAAGATTTTAGAGTTTCCCCACTCTACCCACCCTTTGGGGAGTAAGGGTGAAGAAATTTTATAGAATCGGAAGTCCAATCATAAAATGAAATAACTTTGTTTAAATATTTTTTTTAATAAGTATTCGTAACTATCTGCGCTGTATATTACATAATATCTCATAAAAAATATAATATTTATAAATCACCGGTAGGTAGAATGATTCTTTCATCAAATGTTGTATATTTTTACACTTTTGAGTGCCGCGCCCGTTATGACAGAGGAGAACAAAGCATAAAAAAAGCCCATCGCAATAATTAATAATTATACGGGAAAAACTTAAACGAGTCAATAAGTAGTCAACATTATTGTGGAAATTAAAGTCTGACAAACCAAAATATTTAGCATACATTGAGAACGTGCACAGAGGGGTAATATTGCCTATTTTAAGATGAGATTATGCGGTTTTAAAGTTCAACAACCAATAGTAGCTAACTGGCTGGTTTTCACGTGATTTTATGACTCCGTACTTTCGCTGGATACAGCATAGTGCTGAACTTTACATATCTGTGTGTAGTGTAAAATAATTCAAAGTAAAAGGAATGGCGCGAAATACAAATGATTAAGAACCGCTGACGTTCTACGAAAGGGTCGTTCATCGAACCGTTCACTTTGGATCTACATTTAAAGTGAAACAGTAAATGTAAATCTCGCTTAAGCCAAGCTAGTTGTTTAGTATTCAAGAACTATATGGGTGCGTCTTAAACTGTAAATTCTAGTACCTTATAATATCTGGTTAGGTAAATTTATAGTAAAAATTAATAAAATAATTAAACAATGTTTATTTGCAGAAATACATATTTATGGTAAAATAAGGATAAACACGTAAATATTGTCTACAATATTAGAAAGTGTCAATAACTGGTCAAGTGGGTGTTTTTGGCATATCTTTTCTAAATAATTAACTAAACACAAATAACTGAAATCATAAAGTATGTTATTCAAGGCAATTTTTGGTAGGTGATACATAATATTTAGTTTCTATGTGCACAACAGCAATAATACAGTGTGAATTGTGCACGCTTGCATGTGGTTGTTTTTCGGTACGCTTTGTTCATTTATCACTAATTTATACATTTACAACGAGAATGTGGTTGAAGCGCGGCTGGGGACGTAACCACTATGGGCATCAAGTCATTAGCCTAGCCTGTTTCAAGCAGATACATATTCATAAAATATTAGATATTATATATTAATACTTATATCATTAAGACACAACATTTTATCTGTAACTTTTTTGATTTCAATTCAATTTCTTATGAAATTAATGAATAAAGTACTTGATTGGACATTTTACAAAAGTTACCTTTTCTAGACAAAGTGAAATCCTCTCGATTAAAAACACATTACTAAAAGCGGTTCCATTGCGAATGTGTTTGTAAATAGACTTTTATCTCAAAATCAACACGATAATTTAATTGAATAAATATTACAAGTCCATTTTTTTCTCTTAAAATCACAATTGCTTTATTTTTTGCTTTATTATGTTATTTTATCGAGTACATTAGCAGAATGTTTTTTTAATCAAGTTAGTGGTTGTTAATTCTTTTATGTTTTTATTGTGTAACGATGTACAAAGTGTATACTAAATATGCGGCACAAATTATTTCTTGTGCTAGCAGTTGGGGTTTACAATAGGTATAAATAATAACAAAATTTTAAATAAAAAAATAAATACACTTGTTTACAAACGTACTTTCTACAATATTTGTTTTTTCATACACTCGGTCGATACTAAAATCTTTCTAATGTTATAACTCCCTTAATTCTTATCCATTTTTTAGTATGTACATAATGAAATTAAAGAAACTTTAATTTTTTATTATCTTTTGCCAAGTATTTGTTTATAGCATTTATAATTTTTTAGAAATGATTTCAAATATGTATCACAAGTATGACTTCATATAAACTATTACAAAAAGCAACATAAATAATTGTTGCCTAGAAAAATTACAATGAATTGATTTAAAAAGAGACAAAATTACATTCCACAATTAAAAAGATTGCTAATCAATATCATTGAATTAACTATTTTTACTAATAATTATAATTAAAATCAATTATAAAATTATTTTGTAATGTAGAATTGCAATCAATCATCGCCAAAGCTAAGGGCATGTGATACGAACACGTATAATTTACAGAACTCATAGTACATATATATATTACCGAAACTAGGTAGATGCTGCGTTTCCATTGATATTCAATTTTTTTCTAACGAAAACCAACATCATCTGGTTCTCCATGCAATGTAACTTTATGTGCTCTCTTAATTATTACTTGTTCCCATTTATTATTTTCTCTCTATTTATGAACGGAGTTAAGTATAGCAACCTACTCTTTAGTTTTGTCATTTTGTTATATTTCAGAGCTGAAATTTTGTTTCCTAATTTTTGATGAAGACATCTTTTTCCTCCTTCCTTGTGTCTTCTATGATTATATTAGTTGACCATTTTTCTTCTTTGGTTAACCAGCGAGGACCATTCCACCATATTTTTAAATTTTTTTTTTTCTTGTTGTATTCCTAGATACATAGTCGGCTGAATAACCCTCCGACTCCAGTTCTTCGCAATTCAATGGAATTTTTACTTCATATACACCATCTTTATTTCTTATTATTTTACTACTATATATTACTTCACAAATTTCTTTTTCTTCTGAGAGTATAGTCTTTGGACGTTCAACTTCTTCCAACTGCCAGAATGGGAGGGTTGTAATATTTTTCCTCTTTTTTTACATTTTTGGAACCTTCTTCATATGCGCTGTTACCTACTCTTGCATAAAAGCATAATATTGTTGTTTTGCAGATTGTCATTCTGAAACCTCTTTCCAAGCTATATCAACCTTGCTGCAGCTTGGATTTTAGACGGTTGTAACTCTTCTTTGAATGTAATTTTTACTTCATATGTACCATCTTTATTTCTTATTGTTTTACTACTGTATATTTCTTGACAAATTTTTTTTTCTTCAGAGTAAAGCCTTTGGACGTTCAATTTCTTCCAACTAATATATAATAAGATAATAAGTATGCTAATTCAGAAGTGATGCCGATTGATCCTGTTTCAGTTTTCTTTTTTCTATTTCCTAGCACTGCTGAATGTTGTCCTGCACCCAGAAGTATATCGATTATATCGATATATCTCATTTTTCCAATTGTCAATAACTATTTCACTGTTTCGTTGTGGCATTTGAGATGTAACATCGTAACAAATCTGGGTCTTATTACTGCTTCTATTTCTCCATTGGACAATTTTTATTTTTGCCCAGCCTTACTATAGTCGCTCGTTGCCGTTTCATTGGGATCAACATGTGCGCTGCATTTTCAGTGATAAGTGATACTTGCGATTCTTGGTCTATTAACAGCCGGAGTAGCTTTTTTTCCCCATTTTTATCTGTTACCTTCACTATAGCTGTGGCCAACAATATTGCTTGGTTTCACATTACTCAGTAGTTGTTGTTTGGTCCACTTGCTTCGTCTTGGCGCGAGTTATATTTTCTTAAATATTCATGAATCTGAAATTGTCTGTGTGTAGTAAAGTATGAGTCTTCTGACAAATATCACATTTGTTTTGTATCTTGCAATTATCTTTTTCTTTGTGTCATAAACATACTCTGCATATTCTTTTCTCTCTTTTTGTCTGAACTCTTTATTGTGCACCTATTCCTTTAAAGCTATTGCACACATTTGTGAAATGTGAAATTTTGAACAAAACCCACATTTCTTTGGTCTTTTTTTCTGAATTTCTCATTTGTACAGTACAATGATTGAAATATTGCTTTAAAAAAATTGAACACATCTTGCAGTTTCTGTATGTCTTGTTTCTTAAATCTTGTTTTTTAAATGTTGTTAATATATTTTTTTATTTCATAATCTTAAGAGCGATATGTTTTATTATCATTGGATCACAAATATCTGTTTTTACTCCAATATTTTTTATTGCATTTAAGTTTTCTTTTATTGTATCGTATAGTTCTCTTAACTTGCTGCTGATTCATAGCGAATTTTTGGAATGTTCACTATTTTATCTAAGATTCTAGAGAGTATTAGTCTCTTATTGTCATATCTATTTCTTAGGCCAACCATGCTGATTCATAATCATTTTCTGTTGTTGAAAAGTGCTGTATAGCTTTATTTGTATTGCCAAATCTTGGTATCTCTTGATTTTTTTATCATAATACCGTACTAAATTGCGATATTTTCTTTTAGTATTTGCATATTGCTCAAAATATTCATCGGAATATCTTGTTTTATATCCTTATATTTCTTCATGCAGTTGAACTATTTTTTCCCAATGTTTTTCATTCATTTATTAGACGTTTTGCGTACGCGTGCTGGATTCCATCCTCAATCACGTATAATGCATCTTCCACATCTTCATGTATGCTTTTCAATTTAAATTTTTGTATTTTTATTCATATATCTAGTTCTGAAGGATGTTTTTCTGTGATTTTTTCTGGTTGATTTTTTCTTCTCAGCAGGTATATTTTTGCTGTTTTAATATATTTTTTAATTAATCAACGTATTTTGATTCAACATAATGGTGGCTTATATCCATTTCAGTGCTGGCAGCATTATTTTTTTATTGTGTGCTCATACACGTTACGGATTTTCTGCCATTCTTGGTTCTTTCTATGCGGTAAGTTCTTCTTGGCGTTGTCGTACAATCACTGCTTTACAAGTTGGCCAACGGCTTGCTGCTTCACCAATTGTTCGATCTCTTCAACCTTAGAGGGTTTGTCTACTTGTGGACTGTGTTGAACCATACTTCTTTTACTATATTGATTCAGTTCGGTACATGTACAGCAGCAGACTGGTTGATTGCTGCTGTGGCTGAGTAAGAAACTATACCCACTGTACATTTTATATTCTTTATATGCTCAAATATTGTACAATATCCATAAAAGTTGCTATATATTATTCAACAACTAAGATAATATTGATAATAAATATTTTTAATATATGTAAAATATTTATATATATATAATAGCATGTGAGGTGCGGCTGGCGTGATATATTGCTGCGTCCGCGGAATGTTTTGATAATATCAACATAATGTAAATATTGCAACGTTTTTATAACATAAATTAATTTTCAAATAATTTTATTTAAAAATATAATTGACTTCCAGTATTCTAACAGTACGATGTCTTCCCTCAACGATTCTATACTGAAAACTGCTATATTGAAACAGACGCTGATGAATGTAAATGTTTGACTATCCAGAACAACACGATTAGGATACTTTTCTTGGTAGATACGCATGGCTCATTTAGCATTATCATTAGCGAGGCCATAAACAAAATGCATATAGGCGATTTTTAATTTTGAATAAGTTTGCCATTTTTTGCACTTATAAATATTAACAAATAAAAAAACAAAACAAACTAATTTGTCAAAATATTTTATTCATATATATCAGAGAATACTATAACAGTACATTAAAACAAACAGTTTCGATATTTCATTAGCGACAGACAAAGCTAATTTGGAAAAATTCATTAAAAGGAAAATGATATTGTAAAGTTTACTATTGCATTATTTTTTGACCTATCAAATGCGTTTGATTTAACCTAGTTAATCGGAAAATATTTGTTAAAGTAGATAATACATAATCTTCAAAATATAACATTGACTCTACTACAAGGTTCAGTACTCGGGCCACCACTTTTCTTGTTTTTTATTAACGACCTGCCAACAGCTATTAAAGATTATGTTTGCAGTTCAAACATCACTGTTCTACTATTAGCATGGAACAACAGTGAACTTATAATAAACATTAATTTTATGCTTGGTGTTATACAAATAAATCAATTATTAACTCTGACAAAACTGTAATAATATATTTTCATTGCGAAAAAAATATCAGTATTAAGTGCGTTGAGAATAAATCGAAAAGTTTGCTTGAAAAATGTGGTTGCCTAGAAACTGCATGAATTTATTGTAAGGAATAAATTAATTTTAATTGTCATGTATTTCTCTTACACCCTGTATTAAAACTATCAGAGCACGCTGTTCCTTTGGTAGATAAATTGTATATATATATATATAAACAATCAAAAGTAAATAAAATTTAATGATAAATATTAACCCTAAATAAATTATTAAAACATTACTTATTTTCAAAAATTAATTATATAATTCATTTACCAATAAACAGGTATATATTTTTAGAAGCATTTGTATCGTTGTAATAATAATAACTGGTGACCATCGATAAAACCTATAAACAACACTCAAATTTATCAAAACAACAGGAACACACTTGAAATACATTTTATTTCGTTTAAGTGCTGTTAAACACATACTTGTGCCTGCACTAAAATAAACACTGAACATTTCAAATACACAACCGACACAAATCCACAGCTAGAAAAGACAATAGAAGTTGGTTGTGAACAGACAGATGTATCTAAATAGGAACATGTGACCGCAACTGCAGCGGAGAGTGGAGAATGGAATAGTGAAATGCTGGTGTGAGCGACACTGACATGGTCAGATCTCCCAGTTCTAATTAGATTCGGCCACTGGACAAGCTTCACTTGATAATACCCTGATCGTTACATATTTTTGCACCACATCGTTCGCAACCCTTTGTTTACTATTTTTAGTATAATATATAATATTGATAACCGTATGGATATTTTTCTATTTTTATAAAATATATCGCAATATATCATGTGTACAATAATTTTCTTTAATTATAAATTTGTGATTTTATTCTAAATTTAAATATTATTATAATATATAGTATACAATTATAATATCACTGTGTCAATCATTAAGTTTGTTTCAGCGCTGATGAAGAAAAGCGAATTTTAAATCGTTGCTCCATCATTATTAATTGATTGTTAAAACTAATGATTTTGCAATAAAGGATACATTATATTGGTACCATCCATCGTATGCGCATTATTTAAATAAATAATCATAATTACTATAATTTATTTTTCAATTTTATTTTAAACAAGATGAAATATCAGCCTTTGCTTTCTCTTGCACAACTATGAACTATTAGCGTATACTACGGTAATTTCATATCACAAAGGGATAGATATCTCAATGCGCATTGTATCATGATTTACGAGAATTGTGACTCGGAATTGTGATGATTCCGAATGGCCCACTAAGAACAGATATAATTAAGCGTCCTTTCATGATTCTCTATTTAAAAGACAATTGTTTGAAAATTTAAACACGTCTGTAATAAATATTTAATTTTTGAATTAATAAATACAGGCGAATTCAAGTAATTAAAAAAAACATAATTTATGCTTTTTTGTTTTAGGTTTTAACTGTTCTTTATACAAATACACTTTCAGGTAATCTGGGGAATATTTGTTTTGTTTAGTAATTACCCTTTTGTTATTTGTTTGAATATGTTTGTTAATTTTATTGTTTTGAATAATAACTTAATTTTGTCACAATTTACAATATAATTATTCATGTATATAATGCCAATGTTGAAAGGACAATTTGTGTTTATATAGCTTAATATACAGAGCGGTTTGTAATAATCGACCACAGCTTTTTTATTTATGATCCGATTTTCAACAACAAAAAACAGTTTTTAATAGCATTATAAAGACTATCATTTGACGGCGAAATAAATATTTTAATTGCCATAGCAACGACTGGGCGTTTGTTAATTTTTTTAATGACGTATATTTGTTTTTCATTCCTTAAATTGCGTCTTTCTCTTTACATTCGTGTATAATTTTTATAGGATAGCATAAGAAAAAAATTGAATATAAATAAAATAATGTTATTGCTCTTACAAAAATTAAATTAATACAAAAAAACTTTTACAACAGTTTTTCCATCTGACCGCCATTTTGTTGAATGCATAGTTAGCATCTTTTAGAAATGCTGGAATTTGCATTTATTCAAATATCGCAAAAAAAAACCACAAATAAATGAAATTTATTTATTTGTGTAAATAAATTTAAATGCTTTATATTTGTTTATTTTCACATGCAATCCTATAAAAATTATATATTAATGTAAAAAGAAAGTCGCAATTTAATATATTATGACATATACAATATCAATTAAACAAATAATCACTGTCAAATGATAGTCTTTATGATGCTATTACAAACTGTTTTTTGTTTTTGAAATTTGGATAATAAATAAGGAAATCCTATCTGGCCGTGTTTTTTAAACCACTCTATATGTCTACTTTGGCGTTGGATTGGCCAACAAAACTTTTGTTTCACTATGTAAACGTAAAACAAATGATTAATTTTACTTTTAATAGTATTAATAAGTTGATCTTTAGCATCTATGTTTTTGACAAATTATGTACATTGCAGTAGCTTTTTAGAATTTTTAAATAGTTTTGCCATAAATTTGAAAAGTAAGTAAGTTATACAATACAGCCAAAGTTAGATTTTATAATTGTACATACCGGGTTACCCAAGTCATAGATAAGACTGTTTTATTTTGTTATTTATGAGGCTAGACAATTGAAATTTATACGACTGTATATTCATGAAAAATGCAATTTATTGTTAAATTTCTGAAGTCGGTGTCACTTCCGGTTATTTTGGAAACGACGCCATCTTGTGAGTTTTAAATGGAACCGTATAGTTTTATTAGTGTGACAATTTAAACACAATAAAGTAGCGATCTTCAACTTTTATCACTATGGCAACAAAAAGAACCTATTTTGTTTTTGGATCTTGGTGACTGCGAATAAGTTAAAATGACATAATAAATATAAAATCATCCATAAGACAAATAATTTAATAATGATTAAAGTATATACGATTTTGTATCAGCATAAAAGTTATCTTTTAAGACCCGGGATCAAACGCGCGCATGTCCGCTTTAATCACCCGACCGATTTTATAACTCACTAGGATCTCATTAAATCGCAATACAGTATTAATGCGGTAAATACTTATTACGGTTACATTTACCTCCAAGCGCCTTCGAGACATAGAACTAGTGTGGAGGAATTTTTAAATATAAAAGTTATACCACATACCACCAATTTTTTGTGATACTGATTCAAGAAGTAACAATCATATTTTTTGTTTGATTAGAAATTGTTAAGATAATTGTTTATTATCTAAAAGTACTTAGTTTGGCCATTTAAAAGAAGAATAAAGTTTGATTGAGAGCGATAGCATGCGTTGTTTAGAATTTCTTAGAAAAATGTGTCAGATTCTGTGTCTGCGGAACACTTACCAATAAGTATTCCGCAGACACACACCAATATAATAAATGATTATTTACAATTTAAATTTTTAAATGGACCCTAGGTTGAAATTAGAATATTATAAATATTAAATAATTAGTATGCCATTACTTCATTTTGAAATAATTGTTTCAAAAATCGCCTCCTCGGATGATCGAAACCATAACTTTTCGATTTCATGTCCACTGCTCTACGGAGGTTTCTCAATTGACATTGGTTGTATGTTCTACAACCACGTCAGAGTCAATTTTTGAAAAATCCGTTACGTGATATGCTTACACATATACATATTGTGTATGTCTATGCTAGCGTAATACACATATTTTGTTGTGCTAGCATAGACTAGACATACAGACAACTGTATATGTATGTGTAAGTATATCATGTAATAGATGTTTAAAAAATTGACTTTCACGAGGTTGTAGAATATAAAACGTTAATTGATATACCTCCGTAGCTCAATTGGTAGTGTAACCTTTATTATTGCTATTTTTATTGCTTGTATTTTGATTATGATAATATACATACTTACGAGTAGCTTGCATACAAATAAAATATCACCATGCCTTTAATTTGGCTCTGGCTGGATAGAATTTGCTCGATACCATGTGGTGTATATAATTTTGAAATTGCACCATCATTTACATTTTTTTATTTGGTTGCGTGTTATCATTTTATCTATTTACGTTTGGTTTATTTCACTAATCCCATGTTTAAATTATAAATCAAGCTTCTATAATGGGTGACAAGTGTTAGCGTAGTTTGGGTTCGCAGAGGTACAAGTAATTTGATTGATAATTTAAATAACAATTATTTATCAAAATGTAACAAAAATTAAGTACTCAGAACTTTCTAAACTTTTTTACTTGTAGCACTTTTTTTTGGGAAACAAAAGTTGTGCAATACTTATTTGTTTATCGAGGCCAGAAAGTGGTACTTTGCTGGACAAGTCTGAGAGTTGCGACCATCAGGCGACGACAGAGTATTTTGGCCGTGGTGAACAGCATTTGTTAAGAGGTTGAAATTTAACATTTAATTGCTTTATTTGGTACGTAGCTACAGTAACAGTTACATAAAACATAAATCAATTAATGTTAAAGTGCAACCGCCTAAAAAAAATCTTAGATGACTTTTACTGATGCTTGCCTTGTTCACTACGTTCCCTCATCACGCAATTTTTCATCAAAATGAAACTTTTTGGGCTTTCATATACAAATAATTATTCTAAGCATTAAAAAAAAGAAAATGAAACTCCAACAAATAGCAGCCGAGATAGTCATATCCACTCTTATCTCATGTCGCATAAGGA
>JARJEC010121940.1:0-10766 GCA_030264575.1 Tachinus sp. AB-2021
TTATTTGCGCATATTAATAAGACATATTGAATAAACATTTGTTGAAAATTTCAGCCAAATATATGCAATAATTTCAAAACTACAACAGGTTTAGTGGTCTCAACAAAAAATCTCGAAATCAGCTAACTGTCCGCCATTTTCTTAATTTTTAAAATTTCAAAAATATTATTTGGGCATATTAATAAGACATATTGAATAAACATTTGTTGAGAATTTCAGCCAGATATATGCAATAATTTCAAAACTATAGCAAGTTTAGTGGTCTCAACAAAAAATCTCGAGATCAACTAACAGTCCGCCATTTTCTTAATTTTTAAAATTTCGAAAATACTATTTGCGCATATTAATAAGACATATTGAATAAACATTTGATTAAAATTTCAGCCAAATATATACAATAATTTTAAAACTACAGCAGGTTTAGTAGTCTCAACAAAAAATCTCGAGATCAACTAACTGTCCGCCATTTCATTCATTTTTAAAATTGAAAAATATTATTCGCGCATATTAATAAGACATATTGAATAAACATTTGTTGAAAATTTCAGCCAGATATATGCAATAATTTTAAAACTACAGCAGGTTTAGTTGTCTCAACCAAAAATCTATAGATCAGCTTTTGTGAGAGATGGTGGTATAAGTATTAATTATCAATAAACTGTGGTTATGTAAAATTTTAATGTTAGTAAAGTTAATAATTGCAATTGCAAAGCACAAATGCATTGTTATAACCGAGGAGGTCGCAATTACTAGCAATTAGCTTGCAACCATCAACTCGATTCATTAAAATTAAACTTGTTGCCGGACTTTGTACATTATGTTTGATTAACTCTTCTATAATTAATTTAAAGCTAATTACTCTACAGAGCCAATAAAATAAACAATAAACTATTATGAACAAACAAAATATCACTTACAATGTTATTATCGTTATTGTTAGAATATGATATTCTGCCAATAAGTCTTGCAATTTTTTTAGTAGTTTTCCGTAATATAACGCACGGATGGATTATAACACCTATTTGTGAAATATGCAAGACCACATCGCCAATTCTGGAATAAGTAATATTTTCATCGGCACTGGTATAGGTGTAAATTAATTCATTAAAGCTGATCAGCAACGTTATAAATTCCCACAAGACAAAAACAAACAAAAAGTTTGCAAATGATAAAATCACATCATTCAATATAAAATATAATTCATCATATTTCTTGCTTATTTTGAATATTGTTTCAATTTCAATTGCTTTTTCTCCGTCCAGTTCGCTTAATAAATATTGAAAATATTTAGTCAATATAAATAAGTACGCGATAAATCTTGTTAAATATACATTTGTTATCAATATAATTATATCACCAAACATTTCACTTATTATGGCAGACAAGTCTTTGTATTGTATAAAATTATCCACGACAATTAAGACATTTAGGGCGAAACATACAACCACAAATATCTTTATATGTTTTGCAATGTTGCTTTTATCAACTACAATCGCGTTTAAATCTTTCATTCTTGTTAATATGCCAACCATTTTTCTTTCCAGGCGTATATTAATGGCAAAATATAACACGGGCAAAAGAGCTTTCATGTAAATATCGAATCGATTTAATAAACTGAAAACTGCAGATGAATGCGAGTCGTTATCCGGACCATTCGATGAAAAATATATTAAACTTGCACATAAAATTATTTCTGGGATTATCAGCAACATTTCGATTTTTTTAATGTGTAATTTTTTTGGCCCCGTCTTGTCATTTGTAAATGTTACTAATAAAACTGTTCTTTGTAAAACTTGCAAAGGCTGCAAGCAATCTGCCAGATCGAATACATTCATATTTGCTGAATATTAATGTACACATATTTTTGATATAGTCTCCGATTTCAACATCAACTTTTAATTACAGGTTTGTTATATTATCAACCAAAAAAAAATAATTAAAATTGAATAATGTATGAAAGATTGTACGATATTGAAAGGTAATGAAAATTTTCTGTTGGTATTGACTTTCGTTGGCCTAGCCGGATAGTTAAATATCAATTTATCATTTTCGAACATTTCATTAATATTATTAATGTTTTATTATGGAAATATTAGTTTTTTTTGTAAGGCGATTAATTAATCTTGCATAAGATTAAAATTAGAAAATTGATTAAATCCGTCTATAAATAAATATTATTTTATGTTATTACTACTCAAAGAAAATTGATAAATATTTTAAGGAAATAAGTTATCTTTATTCAACTTAAATCGTTCGGAAAGTTATTTTTATTTTACTAAAATCGTTCTCAAACGCAAAGAAAATCAATAATTTTTTTTTCAAAAAGTAAGTTATTTTTATTCGTCTTAAATAGTTCCGAAACGCAAAGAAAATTAGTAAAAATAAAAAAATAAATAAATTGTCTTTATTCGACTTAAAACGTTTTGAAACGGAAAAAAATTAATTTTTCAAAAAAAATTGTTTATCTCGGCAACGGAGCATCCTAGAAAAAAAATCCAATTTCTGAATTTGCAAACTCAAAATCTACGGTTATTGGAAGTTTCAGCTTGATCGGTGATGGTTGACGTCGATGTCCAAAAAAAAAGTAAGGTTTAACTAACCCCTTGAAATTCTTTTAATAAAAGCAAAAATCCGTTTATCAGGATAGACTAATATTAGAGGTTGCTGATTACGAATACGTTCGAATTTTTCCAATCGGACGTTCAGTACCGGAGTTATTAATGTATTTAAATGTGTTAGGTGCTTACGAGAAAATGTTTATCTCGGCAACGGAGCATTCTAGAAAAAAACCAATGAGATTTCTGAATTTGCAAACTCAAAATCTATGGGTATTGCAAGTTTCAGCTGGATCGGTGTTGGTCGATTTCAATGTCCAAAAAAAAGGTAAGGTTTTAAAAAAAAAATGAGAAAACTGATTTGCCTAAATATTTAAGCAGACTAATTTGAGTTCGCTGATTACTAATCCGTTAGAATTTTTCCAATCTGATGTCCAATACCGAGTTATTAATGTTTTTAAATGCGTTAGCCGCCTAGAAAAAAACCAATGTAATTTAGCTATTCGGAAATGGAAAATATTTAACACGATTGTTTAATACAGTGCTTACGACAAAACGCCCCACCTTGAGAGTGTGTGCACGAGCTTACTTACCGTTTGCGCTGTAAACTAATCAAAGTGTTTAATTCTGAAAGAAAATAATTGCAAAAGACTCAAATATTAAAAAGCAAAGACACTTTTTAATATTTGTTTAAAAGTACATATTACATTAAGAATTACATGTATAATTAACATTAGGTATTATTAATAAAACACATTATATACATTTATAATTAAATATAATATAAATATCTTACACGCGAATACACATCTAGTTCTATAAAACTGCAAAGTGGCTTGCAATTTGAACTAGCCTACAAAACACATTCATATCTTAAATACAATTTGTGTTGAGAACTGTGTTCAGCTAAACGAAATCGGTCGGAATTATTTTACGCTTTGTTTCATTACAAATGTCGTTCAATTGGAGGAGACTTAAAAATCAGAATCTAGATTCGTTCAAACGATATTTAAAAAATAAAAAACACAATAAAATTGAGCTCGCACAATGTGAATTTACAATTTATACAAGTCTTATATTTTTAACATTATATATATTTATATATTTAAGTTAACACTTTCAATTGAAATTCAAACGGTTAAAATTTTGGAATGAAATCTATTCAATCGGAATACTAATTTAATGAATTCCAGGAAAGCACAATTTGTTACAATAAGAAAAGCACATACATATTAAAATCGAAGGAAATAAATAACTTAAATTGTAAATGTATAAAAAAATCGTAGACTATCAAAAATATAATACAAATCGAACCGCTTAAGTTTCTTGTTTGTAAAACGATAATTACAAAAATGATTTTATTACCTCTATATATTTATATAAAAGTTTTTAAGTCATTAAATTTAAGTTTCGATGCAACATGTGTACAAATAATTACAATTTTATTTATGGACAACGTTTAAAAAGCTTGGTATACATTTATATAATGTTCATTTTTGTATATCACACACTTCAAAATACCTGTATCGTTTATGTTTTATTCAGTATTAACATTACAATTGTCTTGAGAATCTTTCTGGATCAAAATTAAATAAATTTCTTACGACAAGTATACTTAAGCACTGGTTTCGGGAGGTCTCGCTCTCCTATGATACGGTCTTTTAGGATAAAGCAAACCTCAACTGAGACACAACTCGTTCCAGCGAGCTTCGAAAAATTGACGCATGCAATGGCCAGCCTTACCAACCGGACTGTCATCTTCGTTAAACGTTTCACAATTATTGAATATTTGTCGGACATCCGTACAAAAATCTTCTTTCGATTTATACCTAAACAAACAAAATTAATATCGACACATCCGAGCAATTTAAATGGACTTACGTTAAATCTAGAAGCCGCTTTTTTATTGTACTTAAATCCATGGGGCTCTTGATGATTTTTTTATAAGTAGGAAATTGCTTAGTATTTACAGGCAATAAAAAAGGCCATGCATCGTCATGACATTCTAAATCATCTAATATTGCTTTACACGGAGCTAGCTCTTTGGCCAATTTTTTAGCGGCTTTTTCCTTGCGGGCGGCAGCTTGTGCTGCCGGAGAGCCGGCGTTTTGAATGCTCGAATTGGATACGTCGCTCTGATTACAAAACGTTATATTTTGTTGTACGGCTATATCTTCGTTGGTCGTTGCTGAACTGTGCGATGGGGCGGGACTAAAATGAACATAATAAAAATTCGGCGTCTTCTTGGCGGTGCTATTTTATTTACCTCAGTGGAGCATGCTCTGAAGATTCACTATCTCTAGTGAGTTTAATCTGCTTTTTGACTGGTTTCTTTTGCGGTTTTTTTGAAATGCAATTACTGCAATACCATTTGCCGCGCGGTGCTTTTGTCATTTGTGGACGAATGCAGTCGACGTGGTATGCCCTCGGGCATAATTCGCATGTTATTAATTTCGTGTTTGTTTGCGATTGCTTTTTTCCGCAAACTATGCAATTCTTTTCGCCCGTCGCTTTGTTCATGCACTCGTGACAATACCTGTATAAATAAATGTTTTATTAAAAACATGTTTATTACTTATTTATTAAAAACGGTTATTTAAATAAACGGTGATTTGAAAAAAGTTTTTGAAGTGAAACTTTTGTAGCGAAATGGCGTATATAATGTAACGGAATTTAAAATGAAACACTTCAGTGGTAAGGGTACAGTAAACTAACAAATTGAATATTTATTATACTTTATGACTTACCAATCACCATCGGGGATGGTTTCCAGTTTAGGCTTGAAACAATAAGTGTGATATCCTTTATCGCAACTGTCACACAGAAGCAGTTTGTCTTCATTGTCCCCACTATTACAAAACTGACAATTCTGTAATAATAAAAATAAATTTATAAATAGCAGCACATGCAATATTAGAACGTTAATAACTAATAATATTAAACCAGTTAAAACTACCTAATTATAATTTTGATTGTGTTAATTGTTAGTCTGGTCTAATTATAAGTGTACATTAATTCATTTCCATTACAACATGCTGATAATTAATCAATTAATATTTATTAAGGAAGATGATTAATACTAAAATAGACATAAACATGCCTATGTGCTTACGATAACCTTATCAGCCAGTTTGCGGAAATGCAGTGAGTAGCACTATACTTGAAAGGAAACCTAGATGAATTGTCAAGCAAAATTCTATACCAAAGTACCAGATCTATATAGATTTGTATAAGAATGATTGGGTTAGATATTTGAATATCGTGCAAAAATAAAACGAAAAGAAGTAAATATTTATACAACGGGACATTTAGATTAAATTTGGAATGTTCTCTTCTTATGAAATTTTGTCTTGATTATGTCCCGTTATTATAAAGAAGAATGGTTAATTAAACTAAAAAGAAGCACAAGCACCCACACTGAGCTTGCTGTTATATTTGCGGGCTCTCTGTTTATTAAAGGCAAGAGAGGGGCTCACAGCTTTCATGATACTCTTGTCCCAAGCGATGGATGCCTCTAATGTATATAGACACATGGCCAATTGTGCCGATGTTTGCGATCTATTTATTGCTTCTCTCCATACGGCTAATCCTTTCGGTATTTCATCAGGTCCCGGCACTGGTTGAGTAGGAACTGGGGCACCTGCTGCTTCTTGAGCTATCGCTGCCAGATTTGGATCTCCCATGCTGTAAGAATAAAAAATTATTGTTTTTATTGTTATTTTTCCTTCAATTAACTAATTATAAAAATATAATTGAATTGAAAAAAAATTTAAAATATTTAAGAAAAACAACTATAATAATTAAAGAAACAATCATAAAAATGAAAAATAGATGTATAAAAATATTTATTTGCAGAAACCAATAAAGAATTATAAAAATATAATTTAAGAAACTAAAAAAATAAAAAACAACAAATATAATTGAAGAAACTAATAAAAAAATATAAAAATATAATTAAATGCATATAAAAAAAATAAAAATAAAAGAAGCAAACATAAAAATTAAAAATAAAATATCAAATAAAAAAATTGAAGAAATAAATAAATATTGCAGAAAAAATAAAAAATTATAAAAATACAACAATTGAAGAAGCAAATAGATAATTGAAGAAATAAAATTTTAATCTATTTAATCTAAAGAATAAAGGTCAAAAATTATAATTGAAGAAATTAATATAAAATTGAAGAATTAACAGTATAAACTTACTTGACACCTAGTGGTGGTTTAAGATATCTTCTTTCAATTGCAGCCTCCAGTGATGCCAACCTGTCCTTAGCAACAAAGACAACCTGTCCAAGTGGTATCATGTCATTATTTTCTCTGCTAGGGACTTTCCATCCTTTCTGTTGCATGCTTGCATTAGCCACTTTATCTTCTAAAGCTTCGACCTGTTCAAATTATGCATTAGATTGGTAATTAAATATTGATTGAAGAATAATACCTGCTCCAATAAAAACATATCAACTCTTTGCGCTACTATTTGATTTGAGGAGCCTGGAAAATCGGGAAGTGGGGCTCCGCCCTCCATCATTGGTACTTCAGTTTCATCTGTGGTCAGTTCTGTGGCATCTTTCTGTCCTTCTTCGATGAACAATTTGCCCTGTTGCTCATACATAGTTTGCATTGTAGTTACAAAAGTACGTTTCAACTCCCTCTCTCTAGCACCTCTGACGTGTAAATTTTCCAGTACTTGCTTCAATTCATCCGTTTCCCATATTCTCCACCAACCGTATCTTTTATCAATTGGTATTTCTTGTCTTTCGCATGGCTTTGGTAAGCCGTGTTTTTTAATATATTCTAATTGAACACTTTCTTCCGGTGTTATTTGTAATGGAGCTGGACTATCGCACGTATTGCTAACATAGCTCGCATTGGAATTGGGTGGGGGGAAGACTGGAATTTTCAACTCTGTTATATTATCTCTGGTACAAGCTCCAACCCCATTATCCCAACGATTGCCAGCGGTCATATGAATACTATCACAAGACACCACGTCCTTATTCAATATACTAAACCATTTCACTTCTGAATCAATTTTATCATCTTCGTGCTCGGCTTTGATGTCTGTTTTCAATTCCTTAATTTCAGATTTTAATTCTTTCAGAATTTCCTGCTTGAGCTCTTCTTTGATTTCCGGCTTAACGTAAGTTCCTTCTTTAGAATTTTCCCGTTCCATACATTCGCCGAGTTTTTCGAACAGATTGAATTTCTTGGTATCAGTCGTTTCGACTGTTTCCTCTTTTATTGCTATGTGATTTTGAGATTCTTGTTTGTTAGCGTTTTCCTTTTCCAATTCCATGTTTCTTTCTAAACTTTGCACGATTCGGTCAACGCTTTTTCGAAGCTCATCGAGGTTATGTTCCCGCTTATCTATAATGTCGCCATTTTCTAACCTGTTTGGCGTCTTTCTATGTTCGTTGGCATTGTTATCCATGACTTTAACATTTTCTTCGTCGATTTTATCAAAATTGTCTGCATCACATTGTTCTTTGCCCACGATATTGCTGACTTCCTTGTCTATTACCGGATCGTTTATATTTTCAACGTCGTGTATTATTCGCTTGATATCATCGACGCTTTTTATGCCCAAATCTGATTTGCTGTCGGTCTTAATTTGTTCGTCTAAAATGTCATGATCAGCCGATTCCATTGCTTCGATATAAATCCCGCCCGCTTTAGGCAACGACCAATACCGCCTCCAATATCTGTCCTGTCCGAAACAAGTCGCCCGTAATTGATGCGAAGCCGAATTGATAACCTGCAATTGCTGTTCGGATGTTTTTAATACTTTGTCTAATTTTTTGCCTAATTCCTCGCCGGATAATTTGATGTCCTCTTCCTCTTCCGGCTGAGTGCCAACGCTTTCACTTTCACTCATATCGTTTTCGTCTTCGTCTAACAAATCGTCTTTGTGTAGAGCGGGCGAATCAATTCCTATTTCGGTGCCGCCTTCACCGTCCACTTTTACGTGAGCCGCTTTTTCCACGGCTTCCGATCTTATTTTACGATTGTGCAGCATCCTCAATCTAAAATAAAATTTGATAGTTATGTTAATAATGTAGTTATAACTATTATTGTTTATAATGTATTATATACTAAATTTATGTATAGCAGATGACAACTGAAACAAGCACGGGATCAACTTTTTTATTTATAACATTTTTATGGGTTAAAATTCATTAAACCCCACTAGGAAAAATCATTAAGCAGTTTGAAATTTGGTATTAAATTTTGTAATCGTTGAAATGGGGAAAACAAATTCTATGTTGTCAATGTCAAATAAAAAACTTTGTAACATAACCTGCAAACTATAGTAATGTAAACAAAAATTTTAATTTCACAGGTCAGTGTATCAACCTAAAGGTAACGTTATTTTAAAGCACTTTGAAATGTTTACAGCATCCCTAAAGAGATTATTTTGTCCTATATTACTAAAAAATCCATTTTAACCAAAAATAACATCAATTTTATTCTCTTAAATAGAACACAGTATATTTGGCAAATTTGGATTTGTTAATCCAATTTTATGCCTGGTTTACATTAGGAAATAGAACTATCGCGAGTTCTGTATCGGAAAATACTAACAAATTGCGTAGTGTAAACACTTTCAATTATGGACTTACAATAGTTTCACATACCGTGAGTTCTACCCTTTATGTATAAATCCCAATTTTTAAAAGTTTCCTAACATAACCTCAATTAGTATTAGGACATACTAATAAGAAATCGTGTATGTTAAAATAAATTACTTACTTTCTAACTTTAGCGTCGATTAACCATTTTTCCTTTCTGGAATGTGCAACAGTTTCCAATGAACTTTCAATTTGTCGAATCACAGCCTTATTTTGAAGTAGTTCATTACATATGAAAGCTAATATGGCAGCTTTGTCTGTTGGTGATAAAGCCAAAAAAGGTTTGTCTTTTAACGTATCGGACATCTTCCATGTCATATTATCATGCAGCTGTTCGTAGTAAATAGAATTTTTGCCTGTCAAAGTTTGCAACATTTCCGAATCGTTTTGATGATGATCGGCGACGCGTTTCTCCCTGTCGCGTTCAAACGAAACGCCCGTTAAAGCTTTAACTTCACCTGTTGCATTGGCATAAAGATATATTCTCAAAATTTCCGAAAGATTCGCATGCGTGATGTCGGCTTGCCTTAAACTTTGTCCGAGAATGGTTGTGTGACGTGCAGGATTTGGAATGCCTGGATCTTCAATGGCACAAACAATTAAATGAGTCATCACCGATAACAATTCTTCCTCGGCATCGGAAGAACCTTCGTTACTAATTAAAGCCGTCTGCAGTGAATCGAGCGTCGGTAAAGATTCCATGTCGAAACCTAAAGTTTCTCCGAAATTATGCAAAAATTCGAAAACCATCAGGATATCGCCGAATGCTTTCCCCGGTAATTTCAGTCCGGGTATTCGAGAAAATTCCGGCAAGCTTTTCTGATCGAGCTCCAAATCTTCGCAAGGCTTCCGCAATTCCGCCAATATTTCCATTTCGATGCGTCGCTGTTCCATTTTCTTTTCTTTATTGGCTTGTTTCTCAGCCAACGCTTGCTGCTTCTTCCTTTCCCGTTCCTCCAACTTTCGCCTATTTTCTAAAGCCTTTATTAACGACATGTGCTGCCGCCTGCGTTCCCTTTCCTATAAAATAAATTGATTATTTAAAAGATAAAATTGATTAGCAAGTGATTTATAAGCTTGGATTAACATGCTGTTGTTGTTGAATATAGAAGCTCCCCGTAAATATAATGTGGAAATAAAATTCAAGGTAAATTATTATTTTATAAACCTGCGTTGGAAATAGGCGGTTAGTACAAAAATCATTCACAGACACCTCGGGATGTTATAAAAGCTTTAAAAAAAATTTGCGTATACATAAAATAATTAACGTAAAGGATAAATGCATGGTTATGATTTGCGTGCATATGATTATGTCACTTATAACGTGTGAGTCATACCAGTTCGACAGTGTAGAGCAACTCTCGCTGTTTACTGATTTCCTGTATGTACATCTATGGGAGAAAAACAGTATAACAGTATATACACAAGCAACATAAACACTTGGAATCTCTCACACTAACAATCTACAAAGTGACAAACAAAACATCCTTCATAACGAATTATATTCTGCTAGAAAAATTGGTCATTTTGAATGAGTTTTATCAAAATTTAACCCTTTTTAAGCATCATTTTTATTAAC
>JARJEC010122029.1:0-10821 GCA_030264575.1 Tachinus sp. AB-2021
GACATCGCAAATAGAGCAGCCTCTCTCAAATGGAGCTATGCAGGACATGTCGCAAAGAGTGATATAAACCGATGGAGCCGGAGGATTATTGAATGGAGACCGTATGAGCACAAACGAGGTAGAGGAAGACCACCAAATAGATGGTACGATGACCTAAAACAAGCAGCGGGGCTAGCATGGATCAGAATAGCGCAAGATCGAGAACAATGGAAAGACATAGGAAAGGCCTACATCCAGGAATGGACATAAAAGGCTTAAGAAGAAAGAAGAATACCTATTTGAAACTATGCAATTTAACATATCAATTGTTGTACATATTATTGAAATACAGCATTCAATTGGTTAAATTTTAATATATATTCTTTGACAATAGAACCTCAATAACGTTAAAGTTAAAAATTTAATGAATTGCGGTCGAATTTTGAGCACTGAGCCACTAATTTGAATAATTGGATAAAAACGTTTAATACGTTAATTAAAATTAAATATTTAATTGTTTATTGAATAAAATTAGATAAATTATGTAATTATTTGTTAGTTATTTTTTCACCTTTTGTAAATGTTGGCATTGTGTGAACAGTTCTGCCGTACTAAGAACAACCGTCGTATCTACAAAAAAATAGAAAAATAAATTATCATATTTATACGATTGGATCTTCTAATTTAAGTATATTTAAAAAAGCCGTATCTAGATTGGATATGTGAAAATTTTAATATAAATATAGCTGCATGTTTCAACTTTTAACAAATACAACTGCGGTATCTACACCTTACCAAGCAAAGATGCGGTATCTACATCAGCGTAACTGCAGATACGGCGTTTGGTTCGGCATGCTATCTATTATTCAGTAAATTCTATTATCAGAAAGTGTAATAAAATATTTCTGATACATAATTAAAAGTAATTTTCTTCTTTTTTTTTGTTTACTTTACGTTATTATATTAACTGAAATAAGAATTTTTGCTAAGAAAAAGCCGGGTCTAACATTTTATAAAAAATGTCATTTTACAAATTTTATTTAGATATATCGCAAACATTTGTAAGTATCTACAATAGTACAGTTTTGCTCACATAAATTTACTACAAGCAATTTAGATGTAGTTATGCAATTTTCTAAAATTTGTTACAAAAAATATTTGTACTTTGTTTAAATGTTTAAATTAGTTCCATACAAATTTTTTAGTCCAAATTACGGTGATAGAAACAAATATGAAGCAATATATATATATAATAAAAATAATACATTTGTGTAATTAGGATTAACAAGTTCAAAGAATAGAAGAATATATTATTAAAATGCAATATCGCATAGTAAAGTCACCATTTCGAAATTATTTAAATTTTCTTTTGCTACCTGGTAAGATTATATTTTTAGTAGTTTGCTGTAATGTTAGATCACTTTTTTACGATGGATTCAACCGATGTGTGGTACCATTTACCCATAATATAAATTATCAACCTTGTATACAAAGGCAATCCATCAATGGTACTAACAATGAGAAACAAAAGGCACAAAGAATTATCAATACTGATGGCAATCGCAGCACGTTAGAATATGAATTACAGGATATAGATTTTGAGATTAAAAAAACCAAAGTAAAAGTAAGTCTAAACTCAATAAAGATCATAATGCACGAGGATAATGGACACCAGCAGACTTATTGACGATATATATTGATGGTACGATTGATGCACCTTACACGATTGGCGAGTAGCAGCATGTTGATTATGTTTAAGAAAAAGCCTTAATAGTTTTGGCGTTTGAGGACGAATTTAAGGAACAAAAAGTTGGGTCCCTATAATCACAACTTGACTAATGCAAATGCATATAATATTGATCTCAGCATTTAACTTGTCACTCCTCAAATACAGATTCAAGTTGTTAATCCGTTACAAACTTTTCCTTCAGTCTCGGTATTTAATGGCGTTGCCTAGGTTTTTGTTTACCTGTTTTTTAGATAGAATTGATTAACTTCCCGTTGTTAGATCATGAAGAATCATTTCAATTAAGTGTCAAAGTTTTTAAGGAGTTAATATTAAAAACCATTTGCAGAAACTTATTACCGTGTTTCACTAATCACTTAACTCTGCAACAAATAAATTGTGTCTAGCATTTAGCAGAATTTTGCAGATTGATAGAGGATGTTCAACAAGACTAACGGTTTGGTTTAAATCGAAAATCAATTAATGTGTTAGAATACAATCTGTAAGCTTACAACTGCACGATAGACGCTTATTATATAGCTGGCCATCTGTAACAAATGCGCATCGTGCCCAATTAGCACTGGCGCTTAAAACACAATATTGTAGATTTATGTATATATATATTACACCATATATTTTCCAGAATGAAAGATTTGTAAGTATGTGCAGTTCCGATAGGTGGCGACTCTATTAAATTAAAATTTACAGCTTGCGCAATTGTCCTTCTTTCTATTGCGCATTGAAATTAAATAAAAATTAGTTTTGTTTAGCAAACTATTTTTACACAGAAATTAGTGACATCAATGTTTTGGAAGTAAAACCAAATATAGGTACAATTGCAACAAATTTCTTCACAGTATGTATTCTGTAGAGTGGCAGAAATGTGGATAGCCTCATACGCATATTCTAATTTGGTTAATTAACCCAGTTAGACCGAGGAAACCAATTAAATTATATCAGCAAAATACCGGATTCAGAAAGTGATACAGAAAGAATAATTAGACATTATTAGCACTAATATGATCCATAGTCTATGCGGTACGCTCAATGTGAATTTGCCATGTGGCCAATGGTAACATGGATAATGGTCATTTACATTGAAAATCAAAAACAGAGGACCTTAAGTTAAAATTGATAATAAAAGGGTTGTGCACTATACCCCACTATTATCGAAAACTTTTAAACTTACATCAATGTTAAATTTTGCAATTTTGTAAAATCAATTAAATATATTTGCAAATACCTTCATAAAGCTAGAGACATGGCAGTTTTTGCATTATGATATACATGAAAACGATGATGTAACACAATCCCAAACGGGCTGGTACATTAGTTCCAATCAAGCAATTTGGCTGATTTTATCATTTCCTATAATAATGGCCGCAATCCAGTAGTGATTCGTTTGGCCATACATTTTGAAAACGGACAAGCGTGTATTTCAATGAAGAAAATGCACTGACAAGAGCATCAGCACCACCAAAAACCAGTACCGATGCATTTACAAGAACACTACTGTATGCAAAACGTAGAAGCCTCGCAAAAAAGCTAAAGCTGTTGGTGTCTATCCACAATGGCGCATAAACATTCTTAAAAGCGCTCAATCGGACATTTGAAAATTTGAGAACAAACGGGCAATTGTTTGATATCACGTTCAACATATGCCGATTAAGACAATGCCTGCTTAAAATCTTCACCACTATGGTAAAACCTACGGACGTTGAAATTAATAAAGAACATGCGTCCATTGAAGGAGATTGGTAATGGAAAACGTTTCATTGTTCCAACCACTACTGCATTACTTTGACCACCGGTTTCTGTCACAGCAACAAAAGATGTATTAATTAATAGCATCTCTCCCGCAATTAGACGAAATTATCGCAATCATCAATGGCTCAGTAAATGTGCGATATTAGCCGCCAAAAATATTGATGTTGATGCTATAAATTTAAAAATTCAGGACATGTTGTTAGGTAAAGCATTTTTATTATGTCCAAGTCCATTGATACTGTTGTTGATGAAAACGGGTTATCATTTTCCAATTGAATTCTTAAATTCACTGAACTTGCCAGTCTTACTACCACACCGCTTGATATAGAAAATCGGCTCGTCTATTATCTTGCTTCGCAACATTCATCCAATACGTCTTTGCAATTGTACTAGATTAGTAGTGCAATATATAATGGGCCATCTTATCGAAGCAATAATTGAAAATGGTAAATACAACTGCAATCCTCTGCATTGCTGCCACATATACCAATGATACCAAACAATTCCCAATAAAATTTAAATAAATAACAAAAAGTAAACAAAATAAATTACACAAAATATGCTCATGTATAAGCATTATAAATGTTATAATGTAACTTTAAGATTTAAAGTAACGATGAATAAAAAATATCAAGACAGCATAAACTAAAGAAATTATTTTTACTGATATGGGGTAGGGCGAAACAACGTTCCCCGGTTTTCACTAGTATATATATATATATATATATATATATATATATATATATATATATAATTTATAGTAAATAGTTTTAAAGATATATTTAACGATAAATCAGAAAATATAGATTACATAGTAGAACACTAATAACACCAAACTGCTAAATAATATACTATAATTTTAATGCGTGGTTGAAAACAATGGAAGTTGCGATCGCTTTAATTATTAAAGCAGGTCGACCATAATATGACCGAACATGTGATTGCCGCCCTGTAACTATTGTTTAGTATCTGGTATGCATTTACACCAATCAATTATTCATGGCTTTTATTTATGGGTCTGATTATATCTAATATATTTCTGATATTTTTACTGAAAATAATATTGTGTTATAGAATATTATATATGGTTTCAGTGTTTTTCCAATTCAATTATTTAAAACCGAACACGCTATTATTATTTTTTAGAATAAAATTATGTTTTAATATTCCACATATTGTAATATTACGTAGTTAATTTTTGTTTATGTCCAATACTAATTATATTTTAATTACAAGAGCAAACAATTTATAATTGTTCATATCAATTATGATATAGACTATTCTATTAAATGATTTACACCATTACTTAATATCGCATGGTTGGATTAATTATTTTTAATAAATGTAGGTCAAATTTAGTTTTATGATAATATTGTAATAATTATAATCAAAATGTTTACATATATGTATCCAATTCATATCAAAATGGCATTAGAAAAGTGTTGTAAATGTAATCACTGTTGACATGAAGTCATTATTACATTGTTTATGTTAGGGGTAACTGGAATCTAAATATTAGCTGAGCAGTGTAAGTAAATAGTAGCTGATTTTGATCTGTGCAAACAATGCATAATGATGTCGGTATTATATTAATGTTATATTTTGTAATAATACAAATCTATAATACAACTGAATTTTAATATGCTTTTG
Source organism: Tachinus sp. AB-2021 (assembly GCA_030264575.1). Taxonomy (NCBI): domain Eukaryota; kingdom Metazoa; phylum Arthropoda; class Insecta; order Coleoptera; family Staphylinidae; genus Tachinus; species Tachinus sp. AB-2021. The sequence goes on from JARJEC010122029.1 coordinate 5,123, forward strand.
ATAGCATATTTATATATATATATATATATATATATATATATATATATATATATATATAGCATGTGAAAAACATTATTAGTAATTTTCATTTTATATAATGAAATTAATAACTTACTTAGAAAATGTACATAAAATATCAATGCATAGATTTGTTTGAACATCGATGCACAAAAGAAAAAATATATCAACTTTATATATATAAAATTAAATCATCTTTGTTGATAACAACTGGTAAAATAACTGATTAATCGAAAAAAAAAATAATAAGTTTTGTAAGAGTAAGCAGCTGTTGCAAGACGTCTATATTGGCGCTTAACATTTATCCGTCCGTCCTTTAATACCGAGTAAATACTTCAAATGTTCGACGCAATCTTCGCTGCGTATCATGACAGGGACGATGTTCGCAGATACGTCCACATTAGAACAGAGCGCGCTACGGTACGATGTTTTATTGCAAATCTGGACCCATCATAACAGCGACAGGCGTTCGGAAGTTTGATACGTTTTCCGTAAATTTACTGTGTAATTATAAATTTATAAATTTAATTTTATTGTATTAAAAGTAGTAAAAAAATAAAGCGCGTATTAAATTAAAACAATTAACTCACAAACTTATGAAATGTAAATAACCCTAAGCGCTAGTACGTACAGTATAATCACATAATAAATCAATAATAATATTAATAATCTTTGACTTTTTTAATACTAATTGTTTAGTATTAATAATAATATTAAACAAATAGAAAATAAATATTATAAAATTGATTTTCTATTTACTAAATATTATTTTTGTTGTCAAATCTCATATAAATGGTTCAGTTAGAGGTTGCCTTTTATAAAAAAGTTTATCAATGTATTTTTTTTTTAATTTACAGGTACTTTCTTTTAAAAGCTGTTTTACTAAAAAAATCATTTAGAAATTCAAAAATGAAAGAACAATTTTTTACAGTTGCGCTAAATATTTTTTATTTGTAATTTTCTTTAATTTATACAAAAAAATAATCATTTACTTGAACCACAAAACATTTTCCTAACATTTTTCTTTTTATTAATTTTCGGTTGGTTTCAAAAATTTCATCTTTGAAACAAACAACAACTTTTTTTCTAATATTAATTTTCATTTTTTTACAATTTGAAACAACCAGAAACTTTAAAAAATCAAAAAAACTCAATTTTAATTTTTGTAGTGTCAAAAACCCCATTTTATTAAAAATCAATCGTGAAAAACCAAAACATCTTTTTTCATCATTTTTCTCATGTTTCAAAAATACTTTTCTAATTTTCAACACAACAAAAGCAATTTTAAAGCATTCAATTAAAATTATTTTATAAAATTATAAAACTATTTTCCAAGTTTGATATTGATGGCTTTGTACTTTATAGAACATGGAATTAAAAGTGAAGAAAAAAATCTTAAAAAAACAAAATAATATTATAGACAGAAGCCAAAAAATTTGATAAAAATAGATAGTAAATTATTTTAGTAGTAGTAGTAGTAGTATTTGTATTTGTTGGTTTTGCCCAACTGGCCATCGACCTCAAGGTCCTTCAGCCGTCATATACATACCTGTATTACCACGGCTGAAACTGAAATTTGAAGCATTTGGGATTGCAATGTCAATTAGGTATGTTTGTTTAGATAGCTTATATGTGACAACTATATACGGTCGGTTGTGTGGTATTGTCTTGTTTGTTATAATTTATCTATTCTAGTAGATTGTATGCTCTTCATCTTCTATTACATTTATATATAATGATAGTTCTTTTCTCTCAGGGTCTATCTGTTTACACAGTAGTATATGGTATTTGCAGCATAATCTTGTCTTCTTGTGTATTCGGTGCCTGCTAGTGAATGTGATATACGCGTCATGTACCCAATTAAATGTTGCCTTTGTATCTATATGCTCCGCATTGACCGTTGCATAGTAGCTGCCGTGCATTGGTTTTGAATACTATTGTTGTAGTAAGAGATCAGTCGGTTGAATTATTACGTCAAGGTTGTAAGTGGCATCGTGAAGGTTTAAAGGAGTGATTTTTCGGTGATACTTTGCAAAGGTATTGTGCATGGTACTTGTGACAGATTTTTTGCTGAAATATTTGACTAAGTTATTGATCTGGGAATAGTGCAGATTTCCAATGTTTGTTAATCCACGGCCACCTTTGTTTCTTGGCAGATATAGTCTATCTACTGCGCTTTTGGGATGGTGAATTTTGTTTTTGGTAGCATTTGTTTGTACTAACCAATCTAGTGCTTTCAATTTAGTATGCGTTCATTTATTTACTCCAAAGCTGTAAGTGAGTATTTGGATGGCAAATGTATTTACTGCTTTAGTTTTATTTTTGGCTGTAGGACGTTGTCAGGTAACATGTTTGTATTTTGGTTTGGCGGTGTAGTAGCTTCGGTGACGGTGAGATTTTGGAAGAATGATCGTTCGCTGTTTGTAAAGTTTTTATTGTTTTGTCTCCGTTTGTTATTCTTTTTGTAGCGCTTTAATCGTTTTATGGTAGCTAGCAGCATTTGTTCTAATCTGTCTAGAACATCTGTTATTGTGTTGTCATTCCCGTGTTAATATTTTTGATTTTTTTAACGACGGCTCATTTATTATTAATATTATTATTATAATTTATTGTTAAAATATGTTTTTCTTATTAATAAAAATAGATTTGTTATCATGTTGCTAAATTTTAATAAAGCAAATTAAAAATGAAACAATTGATTAAATCATAAAACATTTTATATGCTATTGCATTACCGGGGTGGAGTCGTCCGGAAGGTAGTAGTAATTTTATACGTTGGTAGAAGTCAGAATCGTATAGTTTTATAAGTTTTGTTTGACCAATAGTTCATATAAAACCGACTGCATTGTGCTTAATAGGCGGAGTAAACACGACGCCGACGCTTTCTAGCACCTATAGCGTCACGATGCTTACATAGCAACGTGTCATTACGTTACGCTATTGTAATAATAATAATATGTACGATTAAGTGGGTGCATGCGTAATATCAGATGTCAGTCCTTTCGTAGCTTTGGTAGTATTTAATTGTGCCTTGAAATTTATACAAAAAACAAATTTATTTACACACAGCATATTAGATGATAATTTAATTAATGAAATAATTAGATATGGAAAGAAATATAAATCAGCCGCCACCATATCATTATGGTGAACCAACAGGTGGAGTGTTTCCAGTTTCCGCATTCTCCGCGTTTCATTTGCTGAGGAACTATAATTATTTGTTATCTCCGCATGCACCAGGTACTCTTTTATGTTAGATTTTGTTGTACTTTTACACCCGGCGCGTTCACCAAATATTTCATTTATTGTATATAAAAACGCAACAACTAAACGTAAATTTTAACATTGAATAAAAACACATTGTTTTAAGTTGTAAATGATTAAGTAAGCTTAATTAATTTTTACATTTTGTTATATATTCAATAACAAAACTCTTACTTTGTGGCAAAACATGGTTTATCAATTTAATAGTTAATAACAATATTAAAATTGTTAGAACCTCTTATTAAATTAGCTTAGGATAAATGAACCGCCAATTGCTAATGTTAACAAAATTAATACATTTATAACATTTTTTAAACACGTTTAAATTATAGAAAAATCTAATTAAATATACGGTTTATAATTAAATAAATATAAAATTAATACATAAATAAAATAGTACATAAAAACACAAGTGGCGAAAAGCACTCAATTTTACCTAAATTGTCTTCTGACACTTGTGTTATATACTATTTTCTATATTTTGACTTGTTTAGTTACGTATTTAATGAAACCTTTATTTTAGCAGATACAAAAAAACGCTTCCTTTATTTATAATTTGCCTATTATAACTTTTTGCTTTCTTTAATTTTTTTCAATAAGAAAAAAATGTTCTTCCCGTTTTCATGTAAGCTGTCATTAACTAAATGCAACTCAGATTCATTCCAATTAATACCGCTACATTCTTGTAAATCACATATTTTTACATTCTTCACTACCATACCTAAATATAGCTATTAAATTTTGCAAACCATCAACTGCACACAAGTATGTTGGTAAGCATCCATATAATTGTATTTTTGTATACTTAGCATTATATCTACTAATATCTATTCTACTTTGCCTGTCTTGCAGTTCTACTTCTTTTAGTATAAAAACACTTTCCTCATTTATTCTCACTACCATTCTTCTTCTTTTATTCACTTAATTTATTGATAACCCAGCCATTTCATTTGACTTTTTTTTCTAATTAAAATAAAGATATATATATATATATATATATATATATATAGCGTGTCCCTAATTGTACAAAAGAATATTTTTTATAATATCTTCTGGTTGTTTGAAAAATGTCTTTTGTCATTAAACTTAACTAAAAATTAAAAAATATTGTACAAACTGATAGTATAACAAATAAAATAAAAATGGAAGGTATATAATGAAGACGATGATTGATAATATCATCAATTTTCACGAGATTTTTTATTGTTTTTTTACAAGAATTTTTTGTTATTAGTTTTTATATTTTTTTTTATAAACTTAATCAATTCTTAGAGTTTTTCTTCAATTTTCACATATTTTTTGTAATTTTTAGTTTTTTTACAATTATCATAGTTTTGCATTAATTTTTACGCCATTTTCATAGTTTTGCACAGTTTTCATTAGATTTGAGCAGTTTTTGTTCAATTTTTAGATTTTCATAGTTTTTATCATGTTTTAAAATGTTTTCATCAAGTTTTTTGTACTTTTTTAATATTGTGCAAGATTTTAATACTACTGACCCAATAATTTTAATTATTTTTTTAATTATTGACCAGCTAGGTCAAATATAGCAGTGACTCGCTAAACAATTTTGTTTCTAAAGTATTTATACAAAAACATCCGATTGGTTGGACTACTAAAATTAATACTGGTCCAACAATAATTTATATTTTTTTTACTGGTCCAATAATTTGTATTGCTTTTTTAAATTACTGACTTGGTAATTTTAAATATGGTTACCCACCCACCCGCCTAACTACTTTAGTTCTAAACGATTTATACAAAAACAGCCGAGCGGGTGAGTTGGTTACTAAAATTGAAACTACTGGTACAATCATTTTTAAAATTACCGGTGGATTAATTTTTATCGTTTTTTTAATGGCTGACCCGGTAGTTTTAGATAAAGTGACCTGTGAAATTGTTCAATTTTTTGCATTCTTTAAATTTTCTTCAATTTGGATATCATCCCCCACCTGTTGTGATTTTTTTAAACATTAGAACTACAGAGGACTAATGTTGGTTGATAAAACAACAATAAAAAGTGGGATTAATATACATAAATTAAAAATATTAGAAAGACAGTTTTCATTATATTTTAATTGCCGTTATCAATAGTTTTAGTCTACGTGAGCCGCGTACTCATCCAGTTATAATGCAATCCAGTTTACTCTCTATGATTTTATTATTTATTTATTATTATAAATTAAAACTATTAGTAATGGCAATGTTGCAATATAATTAAAACTGTCTTTTGTTATATTTTTTATTTGTTTGTCCCGCATACCAACCCAGTTATTGTGTCATCCAAATACTGGATATTAACCACCAACTCTTGTAATTTTTTAACTATAGAATTATTGTGGGTAAATATTAGGTCAAATGCCATTAGAGTACCAACAATGGCTATTGGATGTTACTAAATGTTCATTTTGATTCTA